>BPQB01000129.1:0-54171 GCA_019973155.2 Phanerochaete sordida
TGTAGCCCGGCTTGGGCATACTCGTTCCAATGGGCGTAGTTGGAGCCGTTGAGCTTCTCAAATCGGAAAGCTTCGGAAGTGGACGACATCCAGTAGGTATCCCGCGAGTTGGCGGGGCTCATAACCTAACAACTTGAGGGGTGAACGAGCGTGGGTGCGAGGGGGCGACGAGCCGACGAATGAGCGAGCGGGAAGCGGACTGGTTCACGCGAGCGACGATGAGTGCGAGCGTGTATTTTAGTACTAGCGTCGAGTAGTAAAATATGAATACTAACCTGGTTCACGCGAGCGACGATGAGTGCGAGCGTGAAGCCAGGACTACGAAAATCGGTAAAGAAATGCGTGCGGGCGCCACTCCGGCGTCCCGATTAGGTATGCCTAGTTCAACTGGCTCTGCCGAGCCGTACTTTTGTCCACCACCACGTCTACTGACCCTTTCCTTCAACAGCTGCCACTCGTTCTGTTCTACTCTCTTTTTATTCTGCCTCTTGCAAGACTGCAAATTTGACAATGACTACAGCATCCTCACTTCTGAGCAAAGTTTCTTTCCCGAGATATTTCAAGCCCGAGAAAGCGCCGCGGCGCGAAATCTGACAACATCCGGGCGTACCACGTTGTCCGCTTTCCGTGAAGCAGCGAATGACATTTGGAGCAGAATGTGCGCGGTAGCTTTCGGTTTTGTATATGAATGTTATATGAATGGCTGTATCTGACATGAATCAGGAAGCGGGGACGTTGCTATGAAGCTCTCCGTAGCCTGCGGATTCAACCATGCAGGCAGCTTCATGCTCGTATTGAAACTGAATGCATCATCGATACCGGCCTCGAACCCTCCCACATTCTTACCCTCGGCTACGCTGTTCGAAATGAAGGATGGCGAACCAAATCATTCGACGCCCGCGATAGAGTTCGAGAAGGACGATTACTTGCACTGCATCCAAGTATCCCATGCGCTCGGCCGAGCGCGTGCTTCTATCCCCCCACTCGTGTTGAGCTCGAGGCCCCCAACCTTTCTCTTACACCTCCCACCATCCGCCGACGCGCTCGACGAGCATGGATCCACGGGTCGCCAGGCTAAGCAAAGTCTTCAACGCGATTATACGCGGAGAACAGAGTATCACCCGGTACAATGCCACGCAGTTCCTGGAGGCCGTCTGTGCTCAACCTGAGCCTGTCGCTTGTGTCGACAAGCTCATCTCGAGCAAAGCTGGTCTCGCATCGCTACAAGCTGCGATATTCACGAACATTTCTCCGAGTTTTATGAACTCACATACCACCAATCTCATCCTGTACATCCGAGCGCCCGCGCTGAAGGACGTCGGTGGAGGGCTATATATCGAGCAGATCATCAAGAAGCTCGTCGAGCCTGCCGTCTTCTGGCGGGCGTTCTCTCAGGCCTTCCTCGCTGGCCAACTCCAAGAGAACGGTCAACAAGCGTTTGCGTGGCTGTTGCTACAGCTCGTATCCCTGCCTTCCACCGACGCAGCCCCATACCGCGACCTAGCTCATGATGAAGACATCGCACAGAAGCTCGTCGACTCCTCCAGCGCCGAAGTACGTTCGCTCGGGCACAAGTTGAAGCACATCATCCAGACTGTTGGCTCCGCGAACGCGAACACGGAAAACACCCCAGGCGGACGCCACGACAACGACCACGTCGATTTTCGCCAGATTAGCGTCATGCCCTCCGCGGATGAGACCATGTCGAAGGAGCCGGCGTTCCTGCGCACCGCCGCCGAGGTCGACGCGACGCCCACCGAGCAGCGCTTCCCCACCCACCTCGACAACCAGTTCCGCCTCTACCGCGAGGACATGCTGCACGAGCTGCGCGAGGAGCTCCAGATCGCGCTCGGGCAGCGCAAGGGCCGCCACCGCGGGCTCGTCCTCGACGGCCTGCAGCTCGTCGACATGTACGGCGTCGCGAGCCAGGGCCGCGGGCGCAACGACGCCTGGGGGCTCGTCCTCCGCATGCCGCCCGACACCGACCTCTGGTTCTTCCAGCGCGACAAGCCCAAGGACCGCAAGAAGTACCTCGAAAAGGACCGCAAGCTCCTGCGCGACGGCTCGATGGCCGCGCTCGTCATCGACGGCACCGTCGTCGCCTTCCCCAGCATGCGCCGCGACGAGGACCGCCTTGCGAAGACCCCGCCCGAGTTTGTCCTCCTCCTTAACGACAAACGCAGCGCGGTCGAGGCGCTCTGCAGGTTCCTCCGCACGCAGAACGCCAAGCTCATCCAGATCGACACCGCTGTCTTCTCATATGAGCCTGTTCTCACTGCTCTGCAAGAAATCTCGGCCATGCCGCTCGCGCCGGAGCTTGTCGAGTGGGAGAAGGGCAAGACCTTCGAGTCGCCTCCGACGACGAACACACTCGAGTCTATCATCGCTGCGATAAGTCGCGATCCGAAGCAGGATCTGAAGGACCTGCTCAAACTACCCAAGTCGATCATACTCGATGACGCGCAAGCCGAAGCTCTTCTGGTCTGCCTGAAAAACAGGGTCGCTATCATACAAGGTCCTCCAGGTGCGCATTTACGTGGCGAATTTAGTTTGTTCGATCCCTCATCATATACATGTCAGGCACTGGAAAGTCGTTCATTGGAGCTCTCGCCGCGAAGATCCTACACGATTTGACAGATATGAAGATCCTCACATGCTGCTACACCAATCACGCTCTGGACCAGTTCCTCGAGGACCTCCTCGACATCGATATCCCTGCCGATAACATGGTGCGTCTCGGAGGCAAGTCAACGACGCGCACCGAGCCACTGTCTCTATACAACCAGCGGCAGAAAGCCACCCGAGGCCGAAATGACTGGGCGCAGATCGACCAGCTCAAGGTCAACGCCGCGGACTCGCTCAGCAAACTCGAGACGGCCTTCCAAGCGTGCATGGCGCTTCGAGTCAGCCCCAAGGAGCTCATGGATTACCTCGAGTTCTCCGAGCCCGAGTTCTTCCACGCCTTCACGGTTCCGCAGGCCGCCGACGGTATGCAGCGCGTCGGCAAGCGCGGCAAGACCGTCGGACCGTCATATCTCCTCGACCAGTGGACGCGCGGCTTCGACGCGGGCGTGCTCCGCCACGCGCAGAACGTAAAAGAGACACCCGATGTCTGGCGCATGCCCGTGCCCGGACGCCGTGCACGCCTCGCGCAGTGGCAGGATGCGATCATCCGCGAGCATGTCGAGCAGCTTTGCGAGCTCGGCGCGGCGTTCAACGAGTGCCAGGCGAAGCTCACGCGCAAGTTCGCCGAGGGAAACCTGATGACGCTCCTCACCAAGCGCATCATCGGGTGCACGACGACGGGCGCGGCGATGAACAAAAGGGAGCTGCGCGAGGCGCTGCCGGAGACGTTGATTGTAGAGGAGGCTGGCGAAATCCTGGAGAGTCACGTGCTCACCGCCCTGGGCGAAGAGACCCGTCGCCTCATTCTCATCGGAGACCACAAGTGAGTAGTTATCAAATGTTATGTCTGGTCCATGTGTGCTGACTTTGACTGCTAGGCAGCTCCGACCGAAGGTGGACAACTACACACTGACCGTCGAGAAGGGCAACGGCTTCGATCTCAACAGATCGCTCTTCGAACGACTCGTCCTGCGAGGCTACCCGCATGCCACGCTCATCAAGCAGCACCGCATGCGCCCTGAGATCTCCTCCTACGTGCGCCGCCTCACCTACCCCGGACTCGTCGACGCCCCCGGCACGCAAAACCGTCCGAACCTGCGCGGCATCACGGACAATATCGTCTTCATCACGCACGACAAGCCCGAGGACAACCACACCGAGATCGCGGACCGCCGCGACGAGGGGGGGACGTCTTCGAAGCAGAACACGTTCGAGGTCGAGATGATCCTGAAGATCCTGCGCTACCTCGCGCAGAACGGCTACGGCACAGACCACGTCGTCATCCTCACGCCCTACCTCGGACAGCTCCACCGCCTGCGCGATGCTCTGCAAAAGGGTGCGATTGCCGACCCTGTCCTCAATGACCTGGACTCGTGGGATTTGGTACGCGCTGGCCTTATGTCTGCTGGTGCGGCGAAGTTTGCAAAGAAATCGGTCCGCCTCGCGACCATTGGTGCGTCCTCCTGTGCTCCGTTGTACAACAAAAGTCTCATTATAAATTGCAGATAACTACCAGGGCGAGGAAAGCGACATCGTGCTGGTCTCGCTAACGCGCAGCAACGCTTCGCACGACATCGGCTTCATGTTCTCGCCTGAGCGCCTCAACGTACTGCTCTCTCGTGCGCGCAATGCGCTCATCATGATTGGCAATGCGGAAACGTTCAGCGGTGCGCGCAAGGGAGGCGAGCTCTGGACGAGTCTGTTCACCATGATGAAAGCCGATGGGCACATCCATGACGGGCTTCCTGTCCGCTGCGAGCGTCATCCTACCAAGACCGCGGTCCTCAAGAACCCGCAGCAGTTCGAAGAATATTGTCCGGACGGCGGATGCCAAGAGAAATGGTATGGTCTTCAGCCCTGTCGTCCCTCTGAACTCGCTCTAATTTGATCTCCTCGCCTCATTAGCACCGCCATGCTGGTGTGCGGCATACATCAATGTCCTTCGAAGTGCCACCAGCTCTACGATCACTCGAAGATGACGTGCGAGGCCGTTCTGGACTACACATGCCCGAACGGACACAAGCGCACATACCGATGCCACCAGCCGCCCCCAAGCACATGCGCCAAGTGCGAGAAAGCCGCAGAGAGCGCAGCGAAGAAGAAGCAGAAAGAGTTCGAGAAACAGCAGGCACGCGACGCCGAGCTGCGCGAGCATGCCAAACGAATTGCGAAGCTAGACGAGGAGATCGAGGCTGAACAGGATGCGCAGAAGGAGCACGAGCTTGCGCGCGACCGCGCGAATGCTATCCTGCAGAAGCAGAAGGATCTCGCGGATGCCAAGGCGCGCACCGCGAAGAAGGCTGCTGCTGCGCAGAATCAGCCTCAAAGCGCTCCCCCTCCGCCTCAAAACGCTCCCCCTCCACCTCCAAGGTCCGCACCCTCCGCCACCCCGGCAGCTGCTCCGGACAGTTCCGCTGCTCCTTCTCAATATGCTCCTGCGGATCCCTCGAGCCAAGACGCAGATCGCACTAGGCGGCCCTCAACTCCGCCTCTGTCTACTTACGATGATACGCCGCCACCTCTCCCGCCATCCAAGTCAGAACAGGAGTGGCAGCGCCAGAAGGACATCGAAGGCGCGGATAACGCTAGCATCGACGCAATCATGGCGATGACCGGTTTGGAGAAGGTCAAGGAGCAGGTCTTGAAGATCAAGGCCAAGATTGATACCACGAAGCGTCAAGGAACGTCAGTCAAAGAGGAGAGGTTCAACGTCGTCCTTCAAGGCAATCCAGGAACTGGTACGTTCTCCCCACCCTGTACCTGGGACATAAACTCATGACTGTAAAGGCAAGACTACGATCGCACGTCACTACGCCAAGTTCCTTGCGTCCGTCGACATTCTCCCGAACGACAAGTTCATCGAGACCACTGGTGCTCGCTTGGCGAACGACGGCGTGCCCGGTGCCAAGAAGCAGGTCGAGGACATGCTCAAGGAAGGGGGTGGTACCATCTTCATCGACGAGGCCTACCAGCTCACAGGCGAGCACAACTTCAGTGGCGGACAGGTCCTCGATTTCCTCCTCGCCGAGATGGAGAACAACGTCGGGAAGATCGTCTTCATTCTCGCCGGGTACAACAAACAGATGGAGAAGTTCTTCGAGCATAACCCGGGTCTCACTAGCCGAGTACCGTACTCGCTGCAGTTCGCTGACTACGAAGATCCCGAGCTACATCTGATGCTCGATAAGCTCATACAGAAGCGATATGGCGGGCGGATGAAGGCAGAAGGCGGGATGTACGGCCTGTACATGCGCGTCGCTGTCAGAAGGCTTGGCCGGAGGCGCGGAAAAGACGGCTTCGGCAACGCTCGAGAGCTGCACAACATGCTTGCAGTGGTATCCGAGAGGCAGGCGACACGCTTGGCTGAGGAACGCAAGGCGGGGAATATCCCAGACGACTTCGTTCTGACCAAGGACGACATCATCGGCCCCGACCCTTCGAAAGCGGTCCTCAAGAGCACCGCGTGGACGAAGCTGCACAAACTCATAGGACTTCCTGAGGTCAAACGCTCCATCCAGAATCTCTTCGACCTCATTGCAGAGAACTACAAGCGCGAGCTTAAGGAGAAGCAGCCCATACAGATGTCGCTCAACCGCGTGTTTTTGGGCAACCCTGGGACTGGGAAGACGACGGTGGCGAAGCTCTACGGCCGTGTTCTCGCCGATCTTGGTTTGCTGAGCAATGGCGAAGGTGCGCTCAGCAGCTTGCCGGATTAGTCCATGCATCTAACCACTTATCTAGTCGTGCTCAAGAACCCTGCTGACTTTATCGGAAGTGTCCTTGGTGAATCGGAGAAAAATACGAAGGCCGTTCTGGCCGCTACTGTTGGCAAAGTTTTGGTCATCGACGAGGTAATTATATTGACTATCTGCATTCGACTGCCTCTTACATTTTTCTTAGGCGTATTCTTTGTATGGAGGAGGCGGCTCAAGTGGCGGGAGCTCCAGCGATCCTTACAAGACGGCGGTGATCGACGCCATCGTTGCTGAGGTGCAGAACGTACCCGGAGAAGATCGCTGCGTTCTCATGTGCGGTTATGAGCCACAGATGAGGGAGATGTTCCAGGTAAGCTTCGCATTACGAATTATTGCATGCGACGCATCCTCATAGACGACCTTCTTCAGAATGTCAATCCAGGCCTATCGCGGCGGTTCGCCATCGAAGACGCATTCCGTTTCGATGACTTCACGGACGCTGAGCTTCGAGCGATTCTGGACCTGAAACTCAAGGAGCAAGACCTCGACGCGACTGAAGAAGCAAAGACGGTGGCAATTGACGTCCTCAGTCGGGCCCGCAATCGCCCGAATTTCGGGAATGGTGGCGAGGTCGAGAATATGCTCGGAAAAGCGAAGAACAACTACCAGTCGCGCCAATCGAAGCTACCCACATCCCAGCGGTCTTTCGACGTCCTGTTTGAGCCCATCGACTTCGACCCCAATTTCAGTCGCGCGGACAATTCAGACGTGAACTTGGAGAAGCTGTTCGAGGACGTTGTCGGATGCGAAAAGATCGTGGAGAAGCTCCGAGAGTACCAGAACATCGCGCGTGTCACGAAGCAGCGCGGCCAAGATCCTCGCGAGGCGCGCCACCTTATCCCTACGAACTTCGTCTTCAAGGGACCTCCTGGTGAGTGCGCCCACGTGCTGTCCACCGACGCAGTGCTGACAGCATGCAGGTACCGGAAAGACGACAACTGCGCGCAAGATGGGCCAAGTCTACTACGACATGGGCTTCCTATCGTCTACTGAAGTCATCGAGTGCTCGGCATCCGATCTCGTGGGGCAGTACGTCGGACAGACGGGACCGAAGACGAAGCAGGTCTTCGACCGCGCTCTCGGCAAGGTCTTGTTCATAGACGAAGCATATCGTCTTAGCGAGGGACCGTTCGCGAAGGAGGCCATGGACGAGCTCGTCGGCATTCTCACTCAGGAAGCCTTCATCGGGAAGCTCATCGTCATCATCGCTGGGTACGACAAGGAGATGAACCAGCTTCTGGCCGTCAACCCCGGGCTTGCGAGTCGCTTCCCCGAGGAAGTCTACTTCGAGAACATGTCTCCTCAGCATTGCCTGGAGATCCTCCGGAAGGACCTCGTCAAGAACGACATCGAATGCGCCGCGCTCGAAGCGACCTCCTCCAATGAGTATCGGCAAATGATGGACCTCATCGCCCAGCTGTCCGCGCTGGACTCGTGGGGTAACGCACGCGACATGAAGACGTTGGCGAAGCAGATGGTGCGCATCGCGTTCAAACGCGTAACGGGCATCCAGAAGGGCGCCAGGCTGCCCCTCTCCGGCCCCGACGCTGTGACGTGCATCGCCGAGATGCTGGTCGCGCGAGTCGCGCGAGCGACGAACCTGCCACCCACGTCCACCGGGCACACGCTTCCAACGCAGATCCGCGATCCCCCTACCCCACATGCGCCGAACATCTCCACCGCTCAAGCAACACGAACTGCTGCTGCCGAGCCTGAACCTGCCCAGGAGCAGAACGAGGCACCGCCCTCGGACGCAGGCCGCGATGCAGGAGTCACAGACGCCGTCTGGAAGCAGCTCGAGGCGGACAAGCGAGCAGCACTTGAGGCCGAGCGCCGCCGCGAGGAAGAGTTGCGCGCGCTCGAGCAGGCAGCCGAGGATGCACGTCGCGCGGAAGAAGCGCAGAAAGCCCTCGAGGAGCAGCTCGCCCGCCGTGCGCGCGAGGCCGCCGCGGACGTGGAGCTCAAGCGTGCGCTGGAGGCGCAGCGGCTCAAGTTGCTTGCGGCCGCGGCCGAACGCGAGCGCAGGGCGAAGGAGCTGGAGGCGCGCCGCCAGAAGGAGATAGAGGAGAAGCGCAAGGACCAGGCGGCACAGCAGAAGCTACGCCAGATGGGAGTGTGCTCTGCCGGATACCGTTGGATCAAACAGGCGGGAGGATACAGATGTGAGGCTGGGGGTCACTGGGTGTCCAATTCGCAGCTTGGAATGTAATCGCAAGAATATTGTCGCATTGTATGTACATAATCATAGACAAGAAATCCCTTCGCTCCGCTCCGGTGAGGAGACTAATCTACGACGAAATGTCTTTGCTTTGATCCAGCAGGAAACTCGACCGCACACTCCAGATCAAACATCGGAACGTAAGAGCAAATCGCTCAACGATATCGTTAGACACAGCCTGAGTTAGATACCATAAGGAGCGCATGGTGCCACCAGTTTTGCGTCTACCAAAAAATCGTGATGTCCCTGTCCTGCCGTCGTTCTATCGCGCCGTCTGCAATGAATTGTTGCTCATGCAGATCACCAGTCCTGTGGTGGTTGACCGGTGACCGTGCAAGTTCCATCGACCGCGAAAACCGTCCACAACTCCGGGATCGCCTGATCAGGTCCCAAAGATGCCACTGCATGAATATCTTCCGTAGTAAAATGCTATTTGGTGCGCGGGACTCGGAGCAGAGTACTATACAGGGAGTGTCAAACATGCAGAACGACTGTCGTATGGAAGGTGCACGCACTCGCAATATCGGCGCTCCGGTACCAGTGCGTGCCATCCGTACGGAATTGACGAGCTGCGCTCCGAAGACCTGCCCGGAGCGCAGCTCGTCGACTCATTTTATAGTGCCACTGGATCGTAGGCAGTAGTGAGCCTGTAGAGCTGTAGCCGAGCCTACAAAACAGGCCTAGACATCGTGGCGAAGCACCGCGGCCGCGCTTTGCGCCGCTGGCGCGTGCATTCTGCGAGCGAGGAAATTGGCAGTATGCTCACGTCGTCTGCGACAGTGGTCGCGACGGACATCGCGACGTTCTTGCCTCCGCACTCGACGTTAACGGCCTTCGGGTCTGGCGCGTCAGGTGCAGGGTGAAATTGCACGCACCACGAGCCTGATTGCATTGACGTACGGCGCGAGCCCTGTCGGCCGGACGCAGCTGGAGTTGAAGCCGCGCCACCACATGGAGTCGTGCATCCGGGTGGCGGGGTCGGACAGCACGCCGCGAAGACCGATCGCAAAGGTCGCCGCGGGCGCGACGGATGGAGTGTGCGGAACAGGCCGCAGAATATCTGTTAGTGAGCTAAGTGCGGACATCGCTCGCTCTGCACGATCCCGGTCATGTGCCGCCGCGCGCGTCGCGCGCCGACGGTGTCACCTCTTCGTCCCTAGCGGCGCACGCATGCGCCCGATCTCGACTGCAGCTCGCGACAGGGCTTGAACCATGTCATTGAAGGAATCGCTGCCCCTCGAGCCCGCAACCAGCACAGTTAACCTCCGCGTAGGGTGCCTCGCGGTCTGTTTATGCGCTCATGGCACTCTGAAGATCGCCACGCCCCTACCGGGACACGCAAATGACCCTTCGTAAGGCATTAAGAAATGAGCTAACACTGTGAGTGGGACATAGACCTACCACTGCTGCGAAGCAGGCTGGAGCTTCGGGACACGTTGAGGTGGCGGAGAGAGAGAAGGGGGAAATTAGGAGGGTGGCGTGCCGCGGACCTGTTTATTTAGGGCCAGGAAAATTGTCCTGGCGCTGCCACGTCTACGACCTGATGCATTGATGCCGTGACCGGGACCGCAGCAGGTGCTGGGACGTAGGAGACCCGGGTGCGGGACCCGAGTGAACCGAACAGTATATATGCTGGCTCAGGTTAAGCAGACTCCCCAGGTCACTAGACCTCTCGTTGGGCAATCGTATAGAATCGTTACTTTCGGTCGATGTGCATAATAATAGAGTAATAATAATAACGCATCGGCTCGCTACAGCGACAGCATAGTCCAATTAGAATCCAATTGTATCACGACTCCTCAGACGGTGCACAAGGACAGATCGGATCCTCATGGCGACAGTACACATCAAGAGAATCTTTCGCGTCGAGACGCTGCTCGTCGTGACCTCGCTTCCACACGAAAGGATGGGACTTCCAGATGTCGATCTCCAGCTCGACAAGTGCGGGGAAAGCTTCCAGAATTTGGGGGACCTTGGCCCGCCAGAGTGCAGGGAACGCCCGTTTGGGCTGTGGCCGCTTTACCTCGGAGCCTCCACGCATCTTCGTAAACACCTCTAACCAGAGCTCCACCGTAATTCTGAGGTAGCGAACATTGGTCCCGCACATCTGCTGAAGGGCTTCGATCTGTCATGACCCAACATGAGCACCACAATTCCCAAGCTTGCCGGGGCAGCCACGTACCAGTAGCGCGTGAACCTTCGCGGAGCAATCCCCAGACTCCATCAGTCTGAACGTCAAGTCGAGCTTGCGTAGCGACGGAAAGCTGAGGATGCGTTCGAGGTGCGCAGGGCTACACCGCGTCGAGGCGGTGAGAACTAGGTGTTCGGGCCACGTGTCGTGCAAGACGGCGAGGGTGTATCCGGGCTTGCTGCTCAGCTCGATCCCGTCCAGCCCGATTCTAAGTTGCGTCACGCGACACCGGAGGCCCAGGACCCACAGGGTAATCGGGTCGCCCTCGAGCCGCTCCAGCAGCTTCCACCGCATGCGCGAGCAATTCTGGACGTGGCGATTGTATGTGCGGACCTGGAGGAACGCGTCTTCGTCGAAATCTTCGGGCGCCACCGTGTACCTGAACTCGAAGTCCGGGTTCTTGATGCACAGTTTTCGCAATGTAGGGAAGGTGGAAACCAAGTCACTGACCAGAATGTTCTGCGCAGACGTCCAGGAGAGCTCCTCGACGGCCCGAAAGCACAGACCGTCCTCGGGAGCAATAGCAGGCCCGCCAGACTGAAAGTAATATTGGATGGACAAGGAACGGAGAGTGTGTGCCGAGCCTGCGAGGGCCTGCAGAGGGTGGAAGATGGTCGGTGTCGGTATGAGCGGTAATGTGCCGATGTGTAATTCCTCGAGCTTCGAACCCATGCGCTGGAGCAGCTGCATCAGAGCTGGCGAGTATTCGGTGGTGTGCACAAGTTTGAGGCTGCGGAGGTTCTCCAAGGATAGGACCCAGCTCGCCAGATAGCCATCGACTTCTGTGACGTTCATATCGACCTCGAGTGACCGTATGGACGTGAAATTGCGTGGGAGCGCGCGGAACAAGGTCCGAATGCGATCGTCGAGTGCTGCAACTGGACAGCTGAGGCTTCGAATGAGCGCGAAGCGCGCGGGGTTCTTGAGAAGGTGCCTCCGGTACAGCGCAAAGCGGGACTGATAGTGACCACGCCACGAGCGGACGAGCTGTACGTCGCGAAGGAGGATGGGGATGCCAAGATCGTACAGCGCGCGACAAGTCGCCATTGCTCGTGAGAGCTCCGGCAGGTCGAGATACTCCATCGCGCACGCGATCACGTCGTTGTTCAACATTGTCACTGCGCCGTGCTTCTGTATCTGCGACTGGCTCTTGGACTGCAGCCAAACGAAAGCAGTTTCATAAGTACAGTGCGCCCGGATAGTCGCAGCACCAGCGCACCTTCCTCAAGCTCATGAACGACCTGCTCACCCGCCGTAACACCCGCCGCGCGCCCGACGTCGGGCTTCCTCCGTCTTGATATCCATCCCGCCCTGCGGACATTCCGCTCGATGAGCGTGTCGTGGGTTCGAAAGAGCTTCTCGAAGTTTCCCGTCAGCTGCCAAGATGTGGTTCGGCAGAGAGCCTGTTGCGATGTTCGCGTTCAACATCGCGACTAACGCCCGCTCGGTGTTTGGCAGACTTTGGCAGACGTTGATGCGCCCGGCTCGGCAGACGCGCAGGACGACGACGACGACGATGCTGCACGGTAGTTTCGGGATATTGCAGATGAGCGTGTGTGGAAATAGCATTGAAGAATGTGAGCTATATAAGGAGACGCGATCTCGGGTTTTCTATCCCGGCCGGACAAGACATATACGCGCTATATTTACCTCATCCTGCGCAATGTGCTCCTCGACATTATACACGCTATGCCAGCGCAAAAACATGGTGAGCATCTGCAGAGTAGAAAGTGCACTACTTGGATGTAGGCACAGATCTGCGTCTTGTTGTACATTATCCTAATTCCCGAAGGCTTTGATATGGCACACTCACGACGACTGCGGCGATGTCAAATGGGTAGTCAATATTAACATGCGTTGTAGCGTACCTGTCCCTCGTAACTCTGCTGCACTCAGACGCTCCCCTTCGTTATGGCATGTAACATAGGGTTAAGTAAGGGGTTGTTCTGGAGGTATAATATTACGTATCAGTCGCTGGCCATGTAAGACTGAATTTCCTGTATAGATCTCCACGATGCCCTCGGGGTCAAATTTCCTGCAGTAGCGGTCAGTCGACGCTGGCAAAGACCCCAGAGATGGAAGGTACCAATTAAGCTAGGATTGCGCTATAGCGTGGGTGACGATGCGCGAGGGCGGGCCGGATGTTTGTGATTACCTGAGTGCGCGCCAGGATCATCGTCCGCATCGAGAGGCAGCGTATCTTCTCGCAGCTTCCAAACGAAGGGATGGCTCTTCCAGATGTCAATATTCAACTCCACAAGCGCAGGAAATGCCTCCAGGATCTGCGGAATCTTGGCGAGCCAGCGTGCTGGGAACGCGCGTTTCGGCTGTGGCCGTTTGACCTCGACGCCGCGCTGCGATCCTTTGAGCGTCGACTTCAGGTACACCTCCAGCCAGAGCTCTACTGTGATTGTCAAGTGACGTATATTGGACCGGCACATTTGCTGCAGGGCTTCCGTCTGCGAACGAATATGAGAACCTCGATCTCTGGGTAGACTCAAGTAGCCACGTACCAGCAGTGTATGCACTTTCTTTACACTGTCCCAGACCTCCGTCAGCTTGAACGTCATTGTGAGCCTCCGCAAGGACGGAAAGGTCAGGATACGCCTGAGGTGCGCCGGGTTGCACCGCGACGACAACGCGAGCACGAGGTGTTCGGGACGTGTATCGTGCAGCACGTCGAGCGTGTACCCCGGCTTGCCGAGCTGAACACAGCTCAGCGCAGTCTTGAGTTGCACCGCGCGGCACCGGAGCCCCAGGACCCACAACGTGAAGGGGTCGCCGTCGAGCGTCTCCAGCCGTGCCCACCGCATGCGCACGCAGTCTTGGACGTCGCGGTTGTGCGTGCGGATCTCGAGCAGCGCGTCTTCGTGGTACTCCTTGCGCACCATGGTGTACGTGTGTTCGAGGCGCGGGTTCCTGATCCGCAGCTTCCGCACTGCAGGGAATGTAGAAAGTAGGTCGCTCACGAGCACGTTCTGCGCGGACACCCACGCGAGCTCTTCGACGGCTCGGAAGCACAGACCACCCTTAGGCGTAAGGGCAGGCCCGCCATATGAACGGACGCACTGTATGGACAGCGAGCGTAGTGTAATCGCGGAGCCTGCGAGAGCCTGCAGAGGGTGGAAGATGGACTGCGTCGGCGGCAGAGACGTCATACCGATATGGAGTTCTTCGAGCTTCAAGCCCATGCGCTCGACCAGTCTCGTCTGGGCTGGCGAGTATCCACGGACGTAGAGGATTTTGAGGCTCCGGAGGTTCTCCAGCGAGAGGATCCAGCTCGCGAGATAGTCGTCGACCTCGGTGCCGTGCATGTCCAGCTTCAGCGATCGTATGGAGGTAAAGTTGCGTGGGAGTGATTTGAAAAAGATGCGAATGCGATCGTCGAGGGCCTCAGCTGGGCAGCTGAGGCGTCGAACCCATGCGAACCGCGTGGGATTCTTCAGGAGGTGCTTCCGGTACAGCGCGAACCGGGACTGATAATAGCTACACGAGGAGCGAACGAGCTGTACGTCCTGCAGAAGGATGGGGATTCCGAGGTCGTACAGGGCGCGGCAGGTTGCCATCGCGTGTGACAGATCCGCGAGGTCGAGATATTCCATCGCGCGCGCGATGACATCGTTGTTCAGCGCTGTTCTTATAAGGGGCCCTTGCGTCTGCGGCTGATTAGTCTACAACAAAAAATGTACCTTCTTCAGCATACGTGTGGTTACAGCAGTCATAATGCCACAGTACCTTGTTCAAATTCATCAACGAACGGCCCATCAGCCGTAATACCCGCCGCGCGCCCGACGTCGAGGTCTCTTCGTCTCCGTGTTCATTCAGACGTGCAGACATCCCTTCCAATGTCCGTGTTATGTCTTCCAAGTGGTTTTTGGAAGCGTCCTTTCACGACCTGAGGACGGCAGGTGCGACGTGTGAGTCCAACGTGGAGACTAACGCCCGCTCAATGTTTGGCACGCTTTGGACGGCGTTGATGCGCTCGTCTCCCCAGACACGCTGGCCAACGCAGGCGGCGGCGAAGGGCGCGTAGAGCACGCGCAGATAGTCTTGAGCGGAGTGATGGTTCGAAATGCAAGCTAGGTGCGAATTTAGGCTCTCCAATCGCGAAATTTCAGACACAACTTGAATCTACCCATCTCGCACTCCAAATATACTGCAGGTCAACCCAACGCACATAAATAACTGCTTTTCACGCACAGCAGGATATGCTCCAGTGGTCTAAGGGGACGAGTACGACTGCTGCCTCTGTCCTAGGAGCGTGACCTCGCGCGGAAGAGTCTCAGATCGTCTTCCTAGCCGCCCGGCGACGGCGAAACCAATGCAAACCTCTGCGATAATTTTGAGTGGGAGCATACTCAGAGAGCGTTCGTATGGTGTTTCAGCTATAGATACGTTAATCAAAATGGGATAGATAGGAATAATATCTCCGCACCGAGCCTTGTCGCGGACTAGATGTCTTCGAGCAGTTTCCTCTGCTCCGACTTATTCTGAAGATTCGATGCCGGACATATCTGGAGTAAGCCGACATACCTTCGTCTTCGCCGTCTGCTCATGCGCCAGGCGAGGTGACGTATTCTGCACAAATATCGTGCCGGCGCCGGGTCGGGCCCCTGCGCTGGTGGTGAGTCAACCTTGGAGTCAACGTCAACGCTGGCAAACCAAACCACACAAACCCCAGTTACAGCAGGCCAGGGATATTTACGGGCTGTGCCTGACCTGGACCTGATCTGCAGGAAGAGTGATAGACTCGGGAGAAGGAAGCAAAGAGCGTGCCTCGATATTCAGGAGCAAGAAAGGGCGCATCACCCGGGCGCATCAGGCCGACGCTTGGGCGTCTGTGCTCCAGCGGGCGCTGGGGAGTCTTCTCCCTCAAATTCTCAGCTTGCTTGTTCAGACTGGACCTAGGCTCGAAGGGCTGGCGATGATATGAAGCAAGAATGTGCTAGTCGCCGAGCATAGCACGCTGCTTCATCAGCCACACTGTGGCGAGGCCGAGAGGCCCTGCGCCGTCCACGGCAAGGCCGCCTCATCCCTCGAGCGAAATTCGACTGGGATATCAGGGAGAACGATTGTCAATCGCGTATGCGTTGTGCGAGCTGCTCAAGGTCCCTGGTGAGCGAATTTTCCTTGACGTTTAGCTTAAGAGACACTCACATTATCGTCGAGAACGTAATGCCAGGCTCCGACCCGCTGAGCACGATCAGAGCAGGATACTGGCCCCTGGTCGTCACTCAGCTCCAAACCGAACATCCTGCGCTCTGGCCTGTGGGGCTGCTGTGGGGTCGAAGCGGTGTTGGTCTCCGCCTGCGTGGTGGTAAGTGGTGCATGCCATGGCAAGGACACCACGTACATACCTGGAACCACGTCACTGCAGCCTTCTCGCAGCTCGGACGTAGCTTGTCTTCGAAGTGTACGTCCAAGTCGTCCCAAAACGCCTGGTACGTAGGGCTCTGCCGAAGAATAGCAGCTTATGACAATGCTTACGAGATACCTAGATGATCCGAGTCTACCTTTGGAGAGGTTCGCATGATGGCCATGCTTCTCGACCGGCATCGCCTATGATTCAAGTGTACCAGTGAGCACGCGCCCTCTCTCTGACTGTCGAATGATGGCTTACCACTGTGCTGCCTACGACAGGCCCGGGAGAGCGGAACGGGGGGCAATTGTACGTATCGCGACTACGCTGGCGCATCGCCGGCGACCGCCTACGCCCGCCGCGTGTGGGCTGCGTCAGCTCCGTCAGCCTGCCTTACATCTGCACCACGCCTCCTCAGCATGCGATGGGGTGGCGCAGGCGTTCCGCTGACGTCCTGCGAAACGCCCCCGAGGTGAGTCCACGTCGTGTGACACCAGAAAAGAGACCAAGCTTACCATTGTTCCACTTAGGACGTGTCATACCCACCAGCTCCACCCCGCCAGGTCGAGCCCGATCCACTGGCGTGGTTTGATGGAAAGTACAACGGGGTCCTCGAGGCCTACATCCGCCGCTGGTCTGCCTTCTTCACCCTCGTATCTGGCCACGCCCAAGCAGCAGGCGAGTTCCGTCTGCTATGTGGTGGTGTGAGAGAAGGTCGGTAGCTTCCGCTGCCTTCTACAACATCCGGCATCTGAAACTACGGTTCTGTTTTGGTCCCAGGCTACCAGGCGACGGATCACTGCGGCGGCGGACGGCGGACAGAACGCGACAGCGACGGAGACGAAGCATGATTGCCCGAAGGTGACGCCCGGTTCGGTGCGTGTAGAAACGAACCGCTGGGCAGACATCACGGCTAACCGCAGGTCCCGCTGCAGGTCTCCGCCTCCCGATGAAATCATCGAGCAAAACGGACAGCTGCGGCACCAGCACAACGCACGGAACTCTAGCGGAGTGAGTTCGAGGGTCGCCCGTGAGCTCGCTGTGACGTGCCTTCGAGTACGATGGCCCCATGCGCGAGAAGCGCATGGCACGACGTTTCAACAAAGCCAGCCCCACCACCAGCACGGTCACCCGCATGGCGCCGCCCGAATCACCGTCGATGTCAAGCGAACGAACGTCCCCACGACGTCAAGGGCCCGCACAGCCCTTCGGCGAGCCCGCATGCAGCCCTGGTGATAGCGGCCGCGAGGCCGCGACTCCATCGCCGACTTCATCGCGGTTGGGAAGGCGCAGAACAAGAGCCGTGTTGCGCAGTGTTTGGGCAGGCACGCAGCCGGGCGAGGCCGTTCGCCCGCGCCGACCAGGACGCTTTCCCGCTGCTCGCCGAGGCGCTCAGACCGCGGTGCCTGTGCCCAGCCCGAGTCGCTTTCTCGCGGTCGAACCGCGCTGCTCGCCGCTCTATCCACCGCCCACCTCCTCCAACCACTTCAGAACCTGTCGCCCCGCCCGTCCATGGTACCCATGTTTCGACATTCGGAGTGCTCGTCCCGCGGGACGACCGCCGACATCTCCAGCAAAACGCGCTCTTAACCCACCCGAGCGCATTTTCGACCGTTCAAGTACACCCCTGGGCCGGCCATCGACTCAACAGCCATCAGGCAGGCCTTCGTCCGATATCCTCCACTCCCACGAAAGCTCATCACGCTACCTACCTCTCCGTCGAGTCCTCTCGACAAGACCCCGGCCGACGACCGTCTCCTACCCCCGCCACTCCCTAAGGAACAGGAGAGCTTCCCTGCTTTACTCTCGCTGGACCGTCCGGCTTATATGGTGCGTCAAGTAATGTCTCAGGCTTGCGCCGCCCGCTGATCTGCGAACCATGGCCGACGACGGACACGGGCTCACTGCGACTCCAGAAAATCCAGACCAGCCGCGAGCTCGCACGGCCCAACCGTTCCCTCTCTCCTAGCCCAGTATGTGTAAATCAACACCGTCCCTGCCACTGCAATGAATACGCGTTTGTCAACTCTCAGCCTCGCGCGAGCATCCGGCGCGGAAATTCAGAACGAGAGACATCGCTTCTGCCTTCCTCACGCCCGGCACAGCCCACTCGCCGACGTGCGACAGCCTCCATCCCGCGCGAGACACACGGAAGACCTGCAGATTACCCTGCCGACGCTGCGCTCCGCGGAAGGATCGCCCCTCGGAGGACGCGACGCCGGCGGACCTCGCCCACACTCATGCAGAGCCTTCTCCCCGATCGCGGACGCGAAGCGCGAAACCTGTGTCCTGTAAACAGGCTCAGGAGCGGTGCGGGAAAGTGCTCTCGCGCGCGGCTGTGCGCTCTGGGCCCTTACTCCGCGCGCCGAGCTGCAGTTGGGGTGGGTGGCGCGGGAGGAGCAGCGTTGTTCCACGGCCTCCGCGCGGTGTAACCGGGCGTTGGTCATGTGTGCGGCATCGGAAAGCACTGTGTAAGAGTTGATAGTCAGGTCTGCCTGCTGACGCGAGTCGCGCTGTGAATGAGCTTCCTCGCCGAGCGTGGGGAGAATGTATGATTTTTGGACGTAAAATATTACAATCACCGGCGGCGGCTCAGCGAGCGACGCGGCAGAGCGATGATAGCATTCACTCTGCGGAGAGCTGTCCCTCAGCGGGATGTGTGGCAGCCAGCACTGGCAGCTAGGCCTCGGGATATGTCAGTAGGGTGTGTTTGCCCGCGCACACGCTGGCTGGAGCGCGCACGTGACCTGGTGCCCTGGGGCTTGTTTCCCACGCTTGTCATTCTGTGCACGAGCATCTGGCCATAAAACATACATCGGAAGCTACAAGGGGCGTATAGCCGACAAAGGCATCGCGAACGAAAGCAGTAGCTAGAGGCGTGTGCCGGCGATACTTGATGAGAACGCAGGTTAAGTACCCTGGAAGTGGGCCTGCACCGTGTGGAATGTCGACTTCTTCCTCGGCTGCCGGCAGAAGGACAGAGATGGGACATGGAGCTGAGGAGGTCATGTTCGCCGCGAATGCCGTTCGTGGTCCGCTATCGAGATTATGGGCCGCGCAGCTGAGACTCACTGTCCAGTGACGACCACGCCACGCTGCACGGCCCACCTGGAAGGTAAGTATGTCAGCGACTTGAGAAGGGAGACGTGGGGCGGGACAGACCTCGGGTTAAGTGGCAGCACGATGTCAGCACTCTGCTCCAACGCAGTCCTACGCGCAGCTCCCTCCCGTTATGGGATTAGTGTTGCAGACACGGTAGGGAGGCTGGCAACGCATAGGCACCGGTTTTCCACCTTTCCTGCCTCATCAGCAATGGCTACAACTGGGATGCCCAGACGGGGCATCAGGCGCTAGAAAGCGAAATGCATGGGATCCGGAGGACGTTCATGCGTGTGAGAGTTCAACGAAGGTGCTTACGAAGCGCACCGATGCGCGTACTGAGGCTACGAAAGCATTTTGCGAGCTTCTGTCGGTCAGAGGGTAACACAGCGTTCGTACACCCACGTGAATGAATGAAACCCATCTGTACCTCACGTGAAGCGCACGTACCAGCACGGTGCCACTGTTCGCTAGATCTCCAGCGGCACCTGTGAGTTCGTAGGCTCGCTTCGCCGCGCGGCCGTCTTACGTCCCGAGGGCGCGAACCCCCGGCCTGGACGTCGCAGAACGTCGGCAAGGTCCAGTGGCGTCGGCTGGGTGGCGTGTCGTGTCGCGCGTGGCTTATAGGTCCATAGGGACGTCGGTAGTGGCTGCGGCAAAGCCCTTCATCCATGCGCTTCGCTCGCGTAACCTTAGCAATGTTCTGCGAGGAGCAAGGGCGCGGCCCCGCACCTGGCGACGGAGCCGGCTGGCGTCGACGCATGCGCTCGTGGACGCCCGGCCGCAAGTGGGCACGTACCGAGGCGACTCGTGGCGTTCGGCCCGGGTGCGCTGGGGCGGAGGCTCGGAGGGCGTGCCTGAGAAGACGCTGCAGGCGGGCCTGACCGCCGTCTCTGGCCCGGGACCGTGGCATCGACGTGGAGGCTCCGTGCGTCATGTTCCTGGCGTGACAACTAGCGGGGAAGCGGACGCAAATCCCCGCGTCGTGGACGAGGACGAGCAGGGTCTTGGCTCGTGTCGCCGTGGCGTAGGTGCGAATTCTGCGTCGACGTCGATGGTGCGAGAAGAGAGGAAGAGCTGTACGGCGTACCTGAGGGTGGAGACGGATATGCACGCATCTGTAGTCCCCGGCATAGTCTCCAACGAGTGACCGCAGTCTCCGCGTCTGCATGCCTTTTCGTGGAGTCGCGCACGCTGCTGGGTCAGGTGCGTCGTGAACCGGGAGTGTGGTGCGCGTCGGTGCTTGCGGCGAGCCCGTCCTGGTAAATCGGACAACACGAACGCTAATCTCAGCCAAGCAGGGACCGTGGCGGCCTGTGCCTGATCTGCAGTGGGTATGGACCGATGACAGGCTCGAGAGAAGGAGGCAAAAGAGCGTGCCTGGATCTCCGCGAGCGGGCAGGGGGCGCATCACCTGATCCCATCATCCCGACGCTCTGGCGTCTACGGGCGTGCCGGCGCGCCGACGCGCCGTCGTCCTGGTATCCAGGCGCAAATGCGCTCGCTTGGCCTGAACAACGATGAGCTGTGTCCATGGCGTGTCAAAAGGTCGTTCGATTGAAGGCAGAAAGCAACAAGGTGCCAGGGGAACATAACGAAGGGGGACAATCGGCCAGCTGGGCCGCCTCCGCCGAAACTTGAACCGTACGAAGCAAGGGCGAGCCCAGCAAGAAGAGAGAGCAAACGAGCCACGACGTTGCTCTCTACAAAGGCCGAGTTGCTCCAGCTTGGATCAAGCGCGAACACTCCCTTCTGGATGACCCTCGTGCTGCGTGAATTATCGTGACGAAGGTGCGTCGCTTCTGTGTATTTGTCTTCATTGCCGTACTGAACAGGATCTACCATTCGCGCAGATCGCTCCCAGACAGCACGATGTGGAGAACGAACTCAGCTAGAACGTCTCGCGGCGCGTGCTTGCGCGCGGACATGGCTCCGCATCGACGCGTAGCCAAGCGAGCCCTCGGGTGCATTTACCTGCGGGCATCATCAGCATCCGAGTCGCTCGTGTCGTCCGACGGGGCGTTCTCGTGATCTATTAGTGGGTAAGTGGCGCAGAATTTAGCTTGCACGCTGCTTATCTGAATACGCACCTCCGCAATTTCCTGCAGGCCCTGCTCCATTAGGCCAGCGTTGGAGCCACCCTGCACTGCAAGGCTATCAGCTGGACGACAAGGGTGCGACCGCGCTGTTGCGCCACCTGTTCCGCCCGGCTGCGACCCTCGTACTGTAGCCTTATATGGGCCCCCACGCCATCCAGCGCCGCAGCCATGGACACACCCTCACGTCACTGTGCGCAGGAAACGCACACCGAACGTGAGTCGTGGGGTGCTTCGCGTTCTGCGACACGATCACTGACCAATGGCCCACCCCCGATAGCTGCTCGATCACGTCATGCAGCACATCGCTCCGCGTCACCAGACGCACTGCGCGCCGCCGGGGGGAGGAGGGCGCGCGCGTTCCGCCAAGGGCCTGTGGGAGCACACATCAGCCGCACGCGCCTCGCACAGCCGTCACCCTGATCGCGCACGGGCAGCCCGTCGCGCGAGACGGCCTGGGAAGAGAGCCACAGGTCGGTCCCGATGTTGCGGCATCAGAACACCCGGCGAGCTCACCCTTGTTCCGTTTAAGACTCCGTTTACCCAGCAGCTCCGCACCGCGGGCCCCGCAATGCGAAAATCGCCCGCGGGGGGCCCCCTCCGCGGCCTGCGCCGCCGCCGTCCGCCCGCGACGCGCCGCGGACGCGAGCAGCCGCGTCGAATGTCGAGCGTCGAGCGTCGGGCAGGGCGACGGCCGACGACAAGCCCGACGGGCGTGCGAGGGCGTGCGCGACGGCCGGCCGCTGCCAGGCTGGCAGCGAGCCTGGGGGCCTGGGGCCGCGCATCAGGCGATCTGACGTCGCGATGCTGTTCGGCTCCCGGGCAATGAAGACGGCGCACGGATCACACGCGCGGCGAGCGCAAGCACCAGCCTTCGGCCGTGCGGTGGCGCCCGGTTCGGTGCGCGCAGAGGCGAACCGCGCGCGATCGCACCCGCGCGGTCGTCTCGCGCTGAAGGTCGCTGGAGGCCTCCCGCGCGTGCCAGCCCGCAGCGGCTGGCGGCGCACCGCTGCAGGCTGCACGGGTGCGCCGTCCGGCCGCTGTGAATCGCCGCATTTTCGGTGGTTAGACCACCTCAAGTCTTGTCGTACACAGGACCTTCGCCAGCCCTCCGGGCACACCAGCCCGCCGCACACAAGGCAGCTACAGAACCCGCGCGACGGCTCACGCAGCCGCGCCCGCGCGACCAAGACACAGAGCCCCGCGAGACGTCCCCGCACCCGTCCGCGGGTCCACGCGGCCGCGCGGTGCGTTCCCGCACCTTGCGCGCACCCCCGCGCGGCGGACTGCAGCGCGGCAGCGCGCGGGGGACGTGCCTGGTGCGGCTGGTGCGCGTGCAGCGCCGGGCACGCCCGACGAACCGAGCCGGGGGGCGATCGCGCTGCTGACTGAGCGCCCGCGCGCCCGTGCCTGCTGCTATCTTGGGCCCGCGCAGCGTCCTTTGTTCGTTTTTCCACCGTCCGACCTCGCTGCGAATGTGCCCAGCACACAGCGCACGTCCCCACCGACCTACTGGCCGAATACGACGGCGATGCAGGGAGGTGCAGGCGGAGACGCGGACGCGGACGGCGGCGCAGGCTGACTCGGCGTGCGGACCCTTCAGGTGCGTCCTCCGCCGCTCTTTCTCGCCGCGCACGGGCTCACAGGTGCGCTGGCTCGGTACAGAGCCTGCGACGCTCCCTAGGCACGCTCACACCAGCCAACTCAGCCCCTACCACCCGCCTCAGCCGCCACAGCTCCTAACCAGCCCGCCCGGCGCCGCCCGCGCAGGACGAGCCCACCGCCTGCAGGGCGGGCTCTCCTGCCGCACCACTCCCTTCCTGCCGGGTTTATATCCCCCGCCAGCCGCAAGTACACACTCCGCCCGGGCAGCCCGCCCGCGCATTTTCAGCACGCCGACACACACACGCTGACCGCGCCAACGCGCGATCGCCCGCCAGTTCAGCCTGGCCAATCGCCTGCCGCGTCCGCCAGAGCAGGAGCACGCCAGCGATGCGGTGCACGCCGCGGGCAGCCCCGCCGTCGAGAACTCTGAGCCCCGGGCGCCCGGCAGGCCCATCTCAGACGCGTCCGCGCGCCGTCCGCGCACACGCACGCAGCCCAGACCCGGAGCCCGCGAGTGGCCGCGCGCAGGCGGGCACAAACGCGACGCGGCTGCACGCACGCACGGAAGCGCAAATGTCCTCGGGGCAGCGCGCGCCCGCCGGCTTCGCGTGCTGATCCCTGGCCCGGCGTGCACCGCCCGCGCCCAGCACGCAGGCGCGGCTGAGGCTTGTTGCGCGGGCCTGGGCCGCTGCGCTGCGGGTGGAGCGTGGTGGCGCGGCGGCGCAGGGATGCGCCGGGCGTGCGCGGGAGGGCGGGAGGTGCGCGACGGGCGAAAGGGAGGGCGATGGGAGGGAGAGAAAAGTTTGTGGAGGGCTGGGGAGGAGGGTAGGAGAGGCAGGGAAGCTCACACAGGTACGCTCTGCTCGGTGGGTTCTGTCTGAACTCAGCTAACGATGCCACCAGGCGCGGCTGGGCTGTTATAGGAGGCCGCCGCCAGGGACGGCCGCGCCGCACAAGCAGCCAGCGGCCGCGATTGGCTGCGCGCGGATGCAGCCGCCGCCCGCCAGGCGAATTGGAGCCGGGCCTCGATCGTCGCGCCCGCGCGGGCACACGCTGTGGCACGCGCGACACACCGGCGGGGCGACGTGTCACCCGGATTGTGTTCTGTCGCTGCAGCCCCACCCGCAGGTCCTCGCCCAGAGCCCCCGAGGCGCGTCGGTCTCGCCTGCAAAGTTCGAGCCAATGAAAACGCGTGCTCGCGTTACGAAACGCGGACGGGGCTCGGCGCGCGACGTGTTGCTGGAGAACAGGAGGCGGCCTGGGCAGGCCCTGCACGCGAAACCGTAATTAATCCGTGGTTGTACATAACGCGCGTGCACCGCCTCTGGCTTTATTCGCGGACGCAGACGCGTCTGGAGCGGGAACAAGGACGGGCGCCTGCGGGCGGGCCCAGGCCCGGCGGCTTCTGAATCGCGCATCCCGAGAAGGCCGCGCGAGTGCGATTCGCACACGAGGCCGCCAGGGTCCTCGCCTGCACACACTCAGGGTGCGCAAAAAAACACACACAGCGTGCAGAAACGCTGCAGAGGCCCAGGCCGCGGGCGCTCGTGCTCGGCTCGGGAGGCGCATGTCATGCGCGCTGAGGCGCGTCCGCAGCCCCACGGAGGCCACGCCGCCGGTGCGCTGTATTGCGCGGACGCAGGCGTGGTGGCTCCTGCCTGCCGATCGGCACAGCACAGGCGCAAAGTGCGCGCGTTCCGCCGCCCGTGCGTGCGATCGCGATCGCTGCGCGCTGGGCCGCGCGGCGGTGGTCGCGGGGGCTCGCACGGCTTGGCGTCGCGCAGACACGTCGCGGAGGCACTGCGTGCGTGCGCGGCGGGCAGGTGATATCCTCTGATATCCTGGAGGCACAGTCAAGGCACAGGGCAGGGCCTTTGTGGCGTCCACCGTCGCTCAGGCCCCAGGACCAGGGCGATCACAGACGCGCCGTGGGCCCGCTGTCCCCGCAGACGCTGCCCCCTGCGTCCCAGCGGGCGCCGGGCCCGTCAAGCTGCGTACGTACGCCGCTCGGGCAGCCCGCGCAGAAGCAGCACGGGTCGCGGTCGCTGTCTCGGACGCTGCGTGCGCCGTGGGCCCAGGCCGCGCGTTCCCCACGGGCCCCCGGATGCAGTTCCCGGCGGCACCTGCCGCATCCGGCGCATCCTCCGCCCGCGCGCGCAAAAAAAGGGAGAGCCGCCCGCCCGCGCACGCCCATTGGCTGTGTCGGCCCGAGCGCGTTTCGGGCGCGGATTGGCTCCGCCCCGAGCTCGCCGCCGCACACCGCGCGACAGGAGCGCGGCGGCGCGTCGCAGTCTCGAGCTGCGGGTGATAGGTGCGCGGGGCGAGCGCGCTCGTCTAGCCCCCCGCGGGCCCAGAGCCCGCCTGCTGAGCAAGCGCGAGCCTGGGCCTGCGCGCTGTGCACCGCGACAGGCTGAATGGTTTCAAAGCGCAAAGCGCGTCGAGGCCCGGGCACGCACACGGCAACGCGCTCGAGGAGCTCGGGCGGGCTCCGTGCTCTGCGGGGCGTGCGCGGACGCGGGGCGCGGGTCTTGGGTGCTGTCGTAAGCGCATGGGCTGCTCGGCGGGAACACGCCTTGTGCGGGCACGCTAGGCCATTTGGAGGTCTTTTCTCTCCCTTGCAATACGAATGCGTGCTACGGGCGGTCTGGGCTCGTGCCCACGGGACAGCGAGTTCGCCGGCGACATACTCAATCACGTCCCGACGACACGGAATCGCGGTGACATTGATAGGTTGTACGGACTAGCAGCGTGATATATTGCGGGGCCGAGGTCTGCACGGGCTGTGGGAGTGATGGAGGATGAGCGGCCGCCGGCGAGCAGGCGAACGAGCTGGCAGCGGGCGACACTGCTTCCAGGTACGCTCGGGGCGATTGATGGGCGAGCACATCAAAAGGGGCCGCGCGGGGACTGCGGGCAGCTGCAGAAGCGCGGCGTGCGATGACAGGCCAGGGCGAACCTTGTCGTGCGGTGCGCGTGCACGGCGCGGGAGCG
Organism: Phanerochaete sordida; assembly: GCA_019973155.2. Lineage (NCBI taxonomy): Eukaryota > Fungi > Basidiomycota > Agaricomycetes > Polyporales > Phanerochaetaceae > Phanerochaete > Phanerochaete sordida. Next base: position 25,940 of record BPQB01000129.1, read on the forward strand.
CACTGCGAGGCATGGACCGCACACACGGAGGCGAGAGCGATCGTCTCGAGAGAGAACAAGGGAGGCTCGAGACGAGCTGCGGGCACGGAGACGGACACGTAAACGATGTGATCCCAAGGGCGCGCGCAGGGGCTCTGGGCGTGGTGTTAGCACGGCGGAGGAGACGGGACAGCGCAGATCCCTGTCGCGGGCCCAGGCAGGGGGCGGTGCGAGGCGCCGGCCGCGTGGGATGGTGCGGCCGCGAGCCCCGTCCGGCGCACGCTGGCAGGCGACGCATGGAACGGCGCGCGCGCGTGTGCGAAGGCGGAGGGCGGGCAGCAGATGGACATGCCAGTCGGGCCAGGGGGGCATCAGCGTGGTGGCGGCAGAGCGACAGCAGGCAGCGTGGGCGCGCGGGCGCGGGCGCGGGGCTGGGGGTGGAGCGGCTGGCCGTGTCGGGGCGTATGTTGTGCGCGTCGAGGCCGTGGGCTGCGGCGAGCTTGTTCGACAGCTGCCCGCGGGTCGCTCTGCTGGGCCTCACGTGTGCGCGGCCGGGGACTTTGGGACGGGCGGAGGCAGTGGGCGATCGGCAGGATCGGTTCAGGAGGCGAAGCTGAACCGCCTCGGGACGGCCTGGAATGGCAGTGGCCGGATCTGAGATCGTCGGAACCGGAGGGAGGCCGTGCCTGGACCCGAGAGTTCGGTAGAGTTTGTGTTGAATCTCCGCCCAGAGAAGGGGGTGCCTGATTTGCTTAATTGACGACCTCTCGCTCAGGCACCGTCGTGTCTGTCCCCGTCTCGACAGTCCATGGACAACCAAAAGTCCCCGAAGGACGTCGTCGACAGCAACAACACACCCGCCTCCAGCAGCCCCTCTCCTCGCCGCGACTCCCACTCTCCAGAGATGGCCGCCGCCGTCGCCAACCTCCCCCAGCCGCTTTTCCAGCCCACGTCGTCCCCGACGACCGCCTCCCAGCCCATCCCCGCCGGCACCAAACGCTACCGCCCCGCCCCGGCCAAGACCTTCCAGTGCAGAGGCTACGGAGAGTGTCGCATGGTCTTCAGCAGGAGCGAACACCTCCTCAGGCACATCAGGTACGCACCCGTCTCCCTCCCCGCGTCTCCATCCTCGCCCGCCCTCAGGGGCCCTCCCGCCGAGTGCACACCGCCCAAGAACAACCCACACCTGCTCCGTGCGCTTTGAACCCCCGCGCTTTGCCCGTTGCGCGGCCCGTCGTGCGCAGCGCGGGCCCGCCGCCGCTGCCAGCGGCGCTTTGCGCGTGCAGGCGACCGCGACCGGTTTCCCCCGCTGCCCCCGGCAAAGCGTCCGCGGCGCGCGCCGCACACGTCTGCCCGCCCCGCACGTCCCCACAGACGGCGCCGGCGGCGGGCGGACGCTCGACGCCGCCTGCGGGCGGGCGCCAGCGTGCGTGGCGGCCACGTCCGAACGCTTTCCGATGCCAGCGAAGGAAACCGGGCACACCATGTCTGCTCGCAGGTGGTCGTGTCCGCGCCTCGCCAGCTGCGTCTGCCGCGCTGCCTCGATTGCACCGTTGAACCTCTGTCCGCCTTTTGTTTTGTGTCCACTTTCCGCGCGCGGCCTCTGCCAGCGCCGGGCGCGTCCGCCAGCGGGCAGCCCGCCCCTCGTTTTTCTCACCGTCCCGCTGCGCTCGCTAGCGACGTCCCGCCCGCGCGCCCTCGCGCGGCCCGCCGCACGCCCGCATCATTTTCATTTACCTGCATTCTCTCGCTTGCGCGTCATCGCGCGGGGCGGGGGCGACCCCCGTTTCTGGGCCCTGCGCGAGCCCGACCTTGTCGTCATCCGCATACGAGCGGTGCGGGCGCCTGCGGCGGCAGCGCTCGCGCGGTATTTCCGGCCGTCGTGACAGCTCGTTTTCCCGCGAGCTGCTATCGATATCACGGCGGATGCTGACGCGCGCAGGCCTCGCTGTCGCCCGCCCGGCGATATTCGCTGGCGGCCTCGCTTTCCTGCGACATGCTGATTTTGGCTGCGTTTGCTTTGGCGTGGGGCGTCACCTGTTTTCGGGTGGCTCGCCCCCTCGTTATCTGTCTCAGCGCAATTCTCGCGCGATAGGGACAGTCGCCTGTTTTTCTCGGTTCTCTTCGTTGGGGCACTCGTGCATTTTTCACTCGGCGGGATCCCCTTTTCTGTTTGCAGGCTCTCCGCGCAGAGCTGACCACCCTTATCCCGCAGGAAACACACCGGCGAGCGCCCTTTCACGTGTCACTGCGGGAAGCAATTCTCCCGCCTCGACAACCTGCGCCAGCATGCGCAGACCGTCCACGCCGACAAGCTCGACCAGAACGAGCGCATGATGCAGGAGCTCACGTCTCTGCATGCCACGATGACCGCCGTGGGCAAAGGCGCACCGCGCGGCAAGCGCAGTCAGCAGGCGCATGCTGCCAACGCGGCTGCGATGAACTCGGGCCCGCTCGACGGCAGCCTCCCGTCGATGGCCGTCAAGCAGGAGGACCTGCCCATGTCGATGCGTCCTGGTACCAGCATCGGACACGAGGGCGACGACGATTTTTTTCGGACCTCTCCTTGGGGAGACAGCCGCCATTCCTTTCGTGACCCCGGCCAGTCCTTTCGTGTCCCCCCAGCATCTTCCACCGCAACAGCCCATCTCCATCACGGGCACGCCCAGCATGCCGGCCAGTCCTTTCTCGCCCCCGCCTCCACCCCATTCAGCTTCAGTCTCCCCGATATCGGGGACGCTCCCGGTACAGCCAGTCGGCCTGGAACTAGCAGCCGTCCTCCCACATCACACGGCGGGGGCAGCGATCGATCCCTCCCACCCATCTCTGCCATCGTCGCCGCATCCGGTGCTCCCGCCCTCCCTGTCCCGAACGCAGCGCACCAACTACCCTACCCACCGCTCGTCGTCCCGCAGCAGCGTGAGCAGCCAAGAGTATCGCTCACATCATCATACGTACTACCCCTACCCACACCATCAGGTGCGTCTTCTCGGCCTCTGTGTCCTCACATCTTGCTGACTTTTCTCTAGGTCCGTATGCAGGGTACCGGGATCGACGACCCAGCACAGCAACTCGGCCAGGGACTGCTCCAGCCAGCTACTACTATGGACCTGGACCCACGCTACCACCCCTGGTCGGCGCTCGCCCCGAGCTATCCCTATCGCTCGCCACTGGGCACGGACGGCGTGGGCCCGACCGACTCGCTGACGTCGGAGGATACGAACCACCATCTCCTGCTGGACCATACGGCGACTCACCATTTTCCTTCCATGCACCTACGAGTAGCACCCCATCCAGCGCGACGTTCCCCGCCGAACGTGAGCGGGATGCACCACCAGCCGTCGCCAATCCTCGGAAGCGACCCTACGCAGGATCCGACGACGACGACGCCGACGAGCGCGGGGGTGATCACTATGGACCCTACCGCGAACCAAGAGATGTACGCCCATATAGCTCTGGGCGGCGGCCAGGTACCGCTGGGTACGACTACGGCTCAGAGTCTCGCCCTCAGTCTCGACGGCTCTCCGTCATGGAACTCTGCAATGAACCCGATGCTGAGCCAGCAGCTCGACCAGCTCTATCACTATCAGGCGGCGCGTCTCGGCCCACAACCTCGTCAGGGATCATCACAGGCGCACAGCAGCTCGCACTCTACGACCGCACACCATCCCCCGCCGTCCCCGCAGCAGCCTCAGCCTCAGCAGCAGCGCCTGTCCCCGTCGGAGCGTACGATGCCGAACGGCGCGCCGGACGCAACGCGCTATTCGCAGGAGCTCCGCCGCCAGCAGGAGGAGCAGCTGCGCCGTATCCAGCTGCGCCAGGAGCACCAGCGGCAGCAGGCGTTGCAGGAGCGCCGCCGCTCCGAGGAGGAGGCCTTCCTGAGGCAGATGGCCGAGGCGTATCACCAGCCCTCGTCCGTGAGCACGAGCAGCGCGGGCAGTGGGCGCCCCAGCCCGCCGCACCTGCACCCGGAGGATCCCCACGCGCAGCCGTTCTACGCGGCTCACCACCCGGCGGTGTACGGCAGTGGGGGCCTCCAGGACGGGGACCTGGATCGCCTGGCGCTGGATATGGATGGCCAGGCGTACGCGCAGGCAGCGGATCACCGAGCGTATCCCCTCGGGGACGGTCCCCTGCATCCGTTGGGTCTCCCGGCGGAGTCTCAGTTGGAATGAGGGCCTGAGCGTGCGGCCAGCGCGCGCCGCGGTATTTATCGACTCGGTTTCTTGCTCTTCGGGCGTACTCGTGGATCGTCGGGACCCTGGCGTCGGTCGGCCGTGCTTTGTCTCGTAGTTTATCGCGCAGCCTGCGCACCCTTTCGCCCGTGTTTTTGGCTTCGCTGCTCGCCCCTGGGATCGCCGTTGGCCCTGCTGTCGCCGCTCTCGCGTATACCTACCTCTCCCCTGCTAATCTCTCGCTCCCTATCTTCCCGCCTTCGGTCTCGCCATACACGCATACTTGGCTGTGGTTGCTCGTGTCTCTAGTGTACTTGTGTCCTGTTGTCTGCAGTAGTGTAATACCCCCAAGTCAATACAGAAACTCAGTTGCGCTGGGACGCCGTGGGACGAGCGGGAGACCGTTTCGGCAGGCGCCATCCAGGCTTGCTCCCGACCATGACCTCCGCACACCGTCTCACTGTCCACTTCGCCGCTGTGCCTCGCAGACGTATCTGTGCCTTGGCGGTTCGGCATGAAGATCCTGGGATGTCTTCCTGAACCTTTGTCACCCTGCACTTCGTCGCAATACCCGCGCTGCCCGCTTCGCGGCTTCTCGCCCCTCTCGACTACTCGGATGACGATGCTGGAAGCTGCGAAGCTACAGCCACGTCACAGGATCACTGTACGGCGGCGGGAATGTCTAATGGGCTGAGATTTCGCGTTGGCGACGGCCTACGAGCGGTGTAGGCGTGCATCGCGCTGGGCGTGTCCCGCGGTCAGCCTGCGTCTGGTCGCCGGCGGAGAGACCCGAGTAGACGATCACTCGACGAGTATATTTCACGAGCTCGCATAAGGTGCGTTCTATGCTACCTGCTGCCCAAGGGCGATGCTGACTTGCCAACAGGGGCGCGCTGCTGTCATTGTGCCGCCGACCCGCCGGGGCCGGTCCTTCGTGCCCTGCACTCGCCCACGAACACCGTCAAGCTTCTTGCAAGCTGCGGTTCGAAGCACAAACGAAGCTACGCGTCGCTTACGATGAGCGAGTACTCGGTCCACGGTGCGTCACCAATGCATCATAAATCACAGAACTTCTTCTAAAGAGAACATACAGCCAATAGAGCGAAGCCCTTCGCCAGGCTAGAAGAGCTCTCGGCCGCTCTCCCAGGACGATTGCTAGGGAAACACGAACGGGACGCAAGGCAGATGTGCTCTGCCGCGGCCGCAACGGCTGTCCCTATGGACCTACAGGCCACGCGCGGCACGCCATGGCATCGAGCCGGCAACCCTGGATCCCCCGCCGCACGCTGCTACATCTACGCCCACGTTTCGCGTCGGCGGAGCGTCAGACCGCAGCGTAGCGACTGAATGAAACCGGGCTGCGAGGGCACGGGGCGCAGCTGCAGTTTGGCGGGAGAGACGCTAGGTGCGTGCGTGCGTTTCACGCTAGTGCGGGCGCTGGGCTCACTGTGCATATGCTCCTACAGTGCTACACGAACGCTGCGCGACGTACTCAATGCGACCCGCTGAAGCCCGCGAACACCCCTTCGTGGAATCTGCGTGCCCGCGGACGTCTCGTGTGCGCTTCGTTTCGCTCCCGTGCGCATGCACGCTCTCCGTGTCCCAGGCGTTTGGTTCCCTGGCACTGTGCCGCTCCGGTGAGCATTGCAGCTGTCTTCCTCGCGGGCCTCGACTTACGGTTTTTGGGAATGTAGGAAACCGGTGCCTATACGTCGACAGCTTCCCAGAAGTGTCAGTAGGACACGACTCTTGTGGCGTAGAGTGCCTGCCTATAGAAGCCACTTGTTCAGGTCACGTTGTCTCGTTCACGACGGCCTTGTGCGAAAGGTTGGTCTAACTCACTGCTCTGCTTCTCGGTCGCTGATCAGCCATTTGGGTGTAGCATGGCCCGATGACCTACGGCTGCACAACGGCGAGTCACGGTGCAGGAGAAGCTTCAACGCCCCCAGGAGTGCCCCTCAATCGTCGAGAAGAGAACTGTAGTTCCGCTAATCTATACACGATGCAGCACTTTACTTCGGCAGCCAACAGTGTGGACGCTTGTCTTCTGCGCTTCCAGGTTAGACTCGCCGTCTCGTCGTCCCTCTGCCACGAATCATCCAGATCTCCGCTGCCTTAGAACCACCCCTTTGACACGCCATTCTTTCCATCACGCGTTTATCTCGCCCAGCTGCGCGTCAGTCGAGCTGAGGGCAAGGATTCTGGCGTGGGAGAGATGTGTTCTTCTCGTCCCGGCTAGTCACGTGTGCGTTCGAGGATTAAAGGCTCACTTCGCAAGGCGAAGATATCGAGACAGTACTGCATGGCTAGACAGACAGTCCAAATACATTTCATCAAGGACATGTTCAACACGACGCTGAAAGTATCGCGAGATAGCTTCTAGGCCGTGGCGAACTTCGTGCTCTGCCCCGAAGTCTCCGAACGACGTCTGGCTGGACGACCTTCTTCTGGACATTCTCGACGCGCTCATCTTCTTATGATCTTTGAGAAATACGAGCTAATCTCACGAACGGCCGTACCGGTACCTATTCAAAGCTCATTCCGCCACTCCGTCGAGCGCGGCATGTCAGAGACGGCTTCAGGACTCGGAGATTTAGCCATTTTCGTTCGGCGAAGTGACCCCTCTCGTGGGAAAACCAGCGTGAGCACCGGGTGTTGACCACCAACGATGACAACACACTCAGCACTGCCCCACCTATGACCAAAACCCAGTTACAGCGCGTGGGGGCCGTGGCACTCCTCATGCGCCACCTGCCCCAACTGCAGCTCGGCGCGCGGAGCAAAGGCCCAGAGCACACAGCCGCGCGCGACAGCACTCTCCCGCACCGCTCCGGAGCCTGTTTACAGGACACAGGTTTCGCGCTTGCGTCCGAGATCGGCAAGAAGGCTCTGCATGAGCGCAGACGAGCTCCGCCGGCGTCGCGCACTCCGAGGGGCGATCCTTCTGCGAAGCGACGCGTCGGCAGGGTGATCTGCAGGTCTTCCGTATGTCTCGCACGGGATGGAGGCTGTTGCACGTCGGAGAACTGGCTGTGCCGAGCGTGCGGAAGGCAGAACCGACGGGTCTCGTTCTGAATTTCTGCGCGAACTACGCCGGGTGCTCGCGCGAGGTTGAGAGTTGACAAACACGTATTCATTGCCGTGGCAGGGGCGGTGCTAATTTACACATACTGGGCTAGAAGAGAGGGAACGTTGGTCCGTGCGAGCTTGCGGCTGGTCTCGAAGTTCTGGAGTCGCAGCGAGCCTGTGTCCGTCGTCGGCTACTGCTCTCAGGTCAGCGGGCGGCGGGAGCCTGAGACATCGCGCGACGCACCATATAAGCCGGGCGACGCTAAGGGAGTGAAGCAGGACAGCTCTCCTGCCCCGCAGGAAGCGGGACCACGGGTAGGGCAGCCGACGGCCGTCGACCGCCCGGTCTCGTCGAGAAGAGCCAGCAGGGAGGTAGGTAGCGTGATGAGCTTTTGTGGGAGCGAGAGATTCGAAGTGAAGGCCCTTCGGACGTCCGCTGAGTCGACTACCAGCCTTGAGTCCGTCCTAGCGGTCGAAAGAGCACTCCGATGGGTCGACAGCCGGTTTCGCTGGCGATATCGCTGGTCTGCCCGTGGGATGATGAGAAATACAAATGTCGAGGCGTAGGCATAATGGCAAGGCGTGGCCGTCGGTCCTGAGGTCACTGAAAGCGGTAGTCGCTGGGTCCAGCAGTGAGCAACGCAGTACAACTGCGAGAAGGCGACCAGGGCTGGGCACAGGTACCGCAGTCTGAGCGCCTCGGCCTGCAGCGAAAAAAGGTCATTGTCGGCGCGGTCGAACGGCCTCGCCCCGGTGTCGCGCCTGCCCAAAACAACGCAACACACGGCTGTTGTACTGCCCAATCCCGACCACGATGAAGTCAACGGCGGAGTTGCGGCCTCGTGGCTTACATCACTAAGGCTGGACGCGGGCTCGCCGAAGAGTTGTGCGGGCCCTTGACGTCGTGGGAGCCTTGCTTTCCTTGACGTCGACAATCGTGCGGGTCGCACCATGCGGGTAACCGTGCTGGTGTTGGGGCTGGCTCCCTAGGAACGTCTCGCCATGCGCTTCTCGCGCATGGGGCAGTCGCGTCACAGTGAGCTCACGGATGACCAAAGACCCTTGAACTCACTCCGCTAGGCTTCCGTGCGTTGGACTAGTGCCGCGGCTGTCGGTTTGACTCTGTGATTTCGTAGAGAGACGGAGACCTGCAGCGGGACCTGCGGTCGGGGGTGGTATTCGCCCAGCGGTTCGTTTCCAGACGCACCGAACCGGTCGTCATCCCTAGAAGAATGTGCTTCGTCTTCGTCATTGTCCTATTTTCTCGGCCGCCGCGGTGATCCGTCGCCCGCCTGGTAGTCCAAGATCCGAACAGAAGCGCGGCGTCTGTATCCAGATATTATGCACCGCGACGGCTACACCCGACGTTCGTGAGCACCAGCACAACACCTATAGGTATTGCCTGCAATCCAGCAGGTTTACACTGACCGGGCGCGAGGGCCAAGACGGCGGTCCAGCGGCGGAGGTCGGTATCGGGCGCCGGCGTCGTCTGCCTTACGGAACCACACCAGCATTTCGGGTCCGACTTAGCGATGTGGAGCTGGTGGGTACGGTGCGCCTCAAGTGGAACAAGGGTGAGCGTTGTCTGTATTCTGATGTCACAAGATAGGGACTCACCTCAAGCGTGTTTCGCAGGACGTCAATAGAACGCGCGCGATACGTATTGCACTTTGGCCAGACATGATGCAGAGGCCCATTAAGGTGAAGTAGTTGATGCTAGCCGCGTGCAGCATGCGTAGCGTACGCAAGTATCCTGAGAGGTACTAACGCAGTTGCGGTGCGCGCGAAGAGAAAGCGGCGCCATGGGCACTCCCTCCGCTCTCTTGGGTCTATCGTAGAGAGCACGAAGGTAAGTCGTAATTCTATAGCTTTAGAGCATAGGTGTACTCACGAATTCCCCTCGGATCGTTGACGAAGTTGCGATGGGCGCGAGAGCCTCTGTTCGAAGCCATCTCAGACTGTCCGGCCATCCAGCAAGCGATGTCAGACGCTCAGAATTCCGGGAATACGTGCATATTACTCAACGGAGTCCTACTCACCAGGATATACGAGAGAACGTGAGCATACACTTCAAACGCAAGCTATAGCTGAGCTGCGAGGAGGCCGTAGGAAGTTGGAACGTTGATTCTGGTGCGTACGTGGTAGTCCATATCGTGGTTTGCACCACTTCTTCGCACGCACGTGGAGATTGAATCCACTTTGCACCTTCGAATACTTCAACAGTTCGACTGCAGGCTGTTCGGCTGGAAGTTGACATGGTTTGGGGCTAGTATTCTGCTCGACGAATCGTTGTCTGGCACTGTGTTGCCGGCCATGAGGTGAGTATTTTAGGCAAGGAATTCCAGGGAAACCAGCTCACCGACATTTTGTAGCGTATTTGGGGATATGTTAGCGACGGCATGATCGCTTTACCTGGTATTCGAGTCGACCTCAGCTCGAGGGACGCGGCGGACGTCCCGCCAACGGCGCAGGGATTGTCTTGGCCCCACCGCGGTATGGTCGAGGAAGTAGCGCCCTACGCGCAGCACCCAGTACACTCGCGCTTCATTTCATGGCTAGCACTTCGAGCCTGGGTATCGTGTTCAGAAACAAGTTGAGAATATGAGAGAGAAATACGGCTCTGTCGGCGGCCGCTGACGCACAGACGCCCGGGCGTCGGTCTGATGCGCCCAGGTGATGCGCCCTTTCCTCCTGAATAATCGAGGCGCGCTCTTTGTTTCCTTCTCCCGAGTCTATCATCCTCGCTGCAGATCCTATCCATCCTATCCAGGCCAGGCACAGCCGGTGGATATCCTTGACCTTCTATATGTAGGTAGGTTTTGTGTGCCCGAGTCTGCCTGGGGTAACTCATAACCGGAACTCAACAGCATCACCGATGCCCTATCTGTCCACGATACGTCACATCGCATGGCGGGCAGCTGAAGCAGGCCTCGTGAAGTGCAAACACTGCTCTGGGTACGACAACTCCAGGCCTGAATCAAGGTCACTTGCCGTAGTCGCAGGCCGCGCAGAAGGGGTATGAGACGTGCGACGTTGTCCCTACTGGCAGGTGCGTTGCAGAACACGTCGTCCTTGCCTGCGTTACTGACGCTGGTATAGGCATCGTGCTCACAGCACCCACAGGCTCCAGTACAGACTCCAGTACCAGACCTGCTCTCTTCCATGAGTCTAAACGAGACGGTCGACCGTTTGTCTCTTGTCGGCCCTAGGAACAGGACGCAAAGACAGTGGCATTGTCGCGACAATGCCACTGTCTTGGGACAAAGACGGCGGCTGGGCATAATTCTCAGCGTCTTGCCAGGTATCACGTCCGATTCTCCGACCTAATCTTGGCCCGAGCGCTGCGTATCTCTCTGGCTCGAATCCTCCCTGGAATGCGAACATCCCCCACCATCTGCTGTCTTACGGTAGAGGCGAGTCGTTGTTCATCTGTGACGCCTACTAAACGGAGGATAGATGAACGTCTTCAATGCGCAAGCTCGCAGCTTCAATGTCAACTTCGATATCCTCGCTATTCTACTCGCCTTTCTGAACCCAACATCTCTCGTGGCGGCCATGGGCACCTGCCGCAGCTTGTATATCGTTGGAGTGCGCCACCTCGTTCGAGACATCCGAATCACGACATCAGATGCCCTCGCGTCGTTCTACACGTTCGTCGCGCTCTCGGACGCTACTCGCCTGCGCCACATCCATGCTTTCGACTTCGCCGTCGAGCGCCCCAGTGACGACGATCTCGACATTCTCTTCGACCTTCTCTCCCGAACCAACCACCTCACGTCATTGGCCATCAGCTCGCCGGGCGTCCTGGAAGCCGAGGAGGGGCTCGGCAAGCTCATCGCGCGCATTCCAACACTCAAGCGCTTCTCTATCTCTGTCCCCGTCTGGCTCGCTGCCCTGCAAGACATCCTCGACAAGATGGAGGCCCCACTGGAATCGCTCGATGTCGCAGACGTCCACCTAAGCAAGACGCGCCAGCTGACGACCTTCATCGAGCCCACGGACATCCCGCTCGGAATGGCCTGGGGCCTGCAGGAGCTCGCAATCTCGCTGCGCATGTTCGACAAGAAAACGCCTAGCGCGATGTTCCCCGGCGTGCGCAAGCTCACGCTCTACGGCTGCGACTCGATGCCTCTCTGCGCCATCGTGCGGCTCTTCCCCGCCGTGCGCGAACTGTATTTACGCTTCAGCAATTTCTGGACCGAGACGGAGACCCCAGAAGACCATATTCGTCGGCGCGACGCAGAGAAGATGCGCCAGTGGTCGCTTGATCAACCCGATAGGGTTTTGTGGAGCGAGCTGGACGTACTCGAAGGCCCCGGACATATACTCTACGCGTGGGCGGTGACCCTGCCGGTGCGTGCGGTTCGCATCACGGACGAGGCGAACGACCCCGCGATTGCTGTCGACACGAAGCCGCTCAGCCTTCGCCTAAACACGGACGTGGGCGACATTGTGTCCGCGAGGCACAATCCCAGCCTCAGAGAGCTCACTGTCGATGTTGCGGTCGGCTATTTCGTGACCGCGCCCGTCCTCAGAGGCTTCACGGTAAGCGTTTCGGGTTGATCTCGGTCCTCTTTTTTCCTCATGAAACATTACAGGCCCACATTTTTGACATGCTTCAAGATACTGGATTAGTTGCTCTTCGAGTCCTCATCACACAACGCCCTTCGACCCCGAGCGAGGATGCCAACAATTCTGAGCAAGGCCTGACTCAGTTCCTGTCCTGCCACGACTTCAATATTGCTGCTACTGCGGAAAGCGGGTCGTCTTTGGTGCCTTCTCTTCGTGCATTACGTGTCACAGTCGAGAGCCAGAGCGATGACTCTCTTGTATTTGTCTGGGCCGTCTGACGAAGATAGTTAGGTAATATTCCATAAGTCTTGTACAATTGTCAGGCTGCCATACATCTCGTCATAACTTTTGTCGTGCGTCGTGCGCGACGTCGGACTGAGGGATATGAACGCCGACCAAATACCCCCAAACATTGGGCGCGCGTTATCAACGAGGTCGCGCCCGACGGTGAGCCCGCACCTCGTCCACGTTCTCTTCAGCTCCCATATGCTTTCCTCGCGTCACACCTCCAGAACCTCGGAGAATACCTGAAAGGCTGCATCGGAAGGACAATACGCTATCACGATGCCCTTGAGACCAAGTGGTCTCCAGGTCGTAGCGCGCGACGCGCCGGTCGCATCGGGTACGGCGTTGCGGCGGATGAGCAGGAGGTTTTCGATCCTAGCAAAAGTACGCACACAAGCATTTGCTTCTTGGCAAACTTCTCATTTGATGCGCGTGTTTGCAGCCTCCTCATAGCCTAACATCCCGCACACTTCCCATTCTCAACTTCGACATCTTCACAGTCGTACTGGAGTTCCTCGACCTTAAGGACCTCTTATCTGCGATGACAACATGCCGAACACTCTACAAGTCTGGTATTCCAGTGCTACTTCGAAACGTAGAGCTCCACCGCTGGCGTAACCACATACGACGCTTCGAGTTCTACAAGCGACACCTTCTCAAGGACCCAGCTCGCTTTCACTGCGTTCGAAGGTTGACATGCTGCTACTTTGCCCTGGTAGAGCGCGACTTGATAGGTTTTAGTCGCATCTATCGCGCCCTACCCCTCAACTTCACATCACTACGCTCACTCGATCTCTGCTTGGAAGCAGAAGCGATGCGAGGCACCTTGTGCACCTGGGTCCTATCGTTGAAGCACCTTCGTGAGCTGCGGCTTCGAAAACTTGGACCCTACACAAAATCCCAGATGGCGTTCATCAAGAGCATCAGCGGCAGGCTCGATCTCTTCCACATCTCCACCACGTCGCTCACAAGTTCGAAGCTCATCTCGCCACTTCAGCTTCTCTCGGATGGCTCACACTCCATCCGCTCCCTCGCCTGGGAACACACACGAATGAAAGGAGGCCCAGCCATACTCCCCGACGTCGACACCGTCGTCTTCCCGAACGTCTACGAGCTCACATGGAGCTCATCGCGCTGGGTTACCGCATGCGTCCTCATCTCCAAATTCCCGTCGGTCCGCCGCCTGCACATCGGCCACCCCGAGCTCGAGCTCACAGACTACGTCGCGCGGCACCGCCTGCAGAGCGACTTCCTGCTCGCCCTGCGCATCGCGAACCGCGAGTCTCAGTCGTGCTGCCGCCGGCAGTGGCAGTCGCTCGACGTGCTCCGCGGCTGCGCGGTCACGCTCTGGACGCTCGGGCTGCGCTGCCGCGTCGCCCGCCTGGAGACGACGCTGTGGCGCGAGTCGGACAAGCCTGGACATGTGCTCGCCGTCATGTACGACACCTGGCCCGCGCACCTGGACTTGTCCATCATACCTTGCTTCGCCGCACATCTTGCCCAGATACTGAGCTTCCCGTCTCTGCGCTCGGTCAAGCTGACGTTCTTCGACGCCCTCGTCAAGGAAAACGTCGAAATCCTGCAGTTTCTGGTACGCAGTCTACTTCTGATGTGCTATTCGTGCTCTGAACTTACGACAGCGCGACACACTGCCGACCGTATGTCGACCGCAAGTTCGCCAGCTTACCATAGCAATCACAGCGTCGTGGTTCATGTCCGTCTCGGGGAGCTGGCTGCAAGGCAGTGCCGAGGACGCGGCGGTAGCCGCTTCCCGTTCCCTACCCGCACGGTGGAGGACCTACATCCCTGCAATCCGGGAAGCATTTCCGCTCCTTGAAGAACTGAACGTCGACATTCGGGGCTGCAGACCGTTTGTGTGGAAGCGCGAGTCGGGAGTCGGCATGGCCAAGGAGGGTGTTATGGATGTTTCAGAGACCATGGACAACTATCACGGCCCCCCTCTGTGCAAGTGTTTGTCCGCGTAGGCTGTGCTTGTATCCACAGACAATCCAATCTTTAGTGCTATACTCTGTTTGCTCCCGAGCGATTGTACACACAATTTAGATACTCCAATGTCTAAGACTGAGGCGCATACATGGTACGCTTGCAGAAGCACTAGCTGTTCGTTGCCCAAATCTCGTGCTCACTAGCGGCGCGTCGACAACGGACTATTCACCGCAGCGAGCCCTACACCGCCCTCGATGGCCACGTCTAGGGCGACCTCGAGCGTCGGCGACGGGGGCGCGTTCTCGAGGGCTCAGAGAGCGACCGAAACGGTGCTGCCAAGCGATATTAGCTACGGGCAGAAGGAGGCGACTGTTCGCGACGCACCTCTTTCCGTCGTGGTTCAGAGCACCGGGGACCCGCCCGCGGGCCCATATTCGCGACGCGCTGCGCAAGACAATACACATCAGCCCAGGACCCAGCAATCCAAACACGCACGCTCACGCACCTTCTCCTATAGCCAGCCGTTCATGAACAGCAGCACGCGTTGCATCCGTGCCTGCTGACACGGCGAGGCTGGACGTGACGAAGGATCGGACGCGTGCGGTGCCGTCTGGGAGCTCCGTCCACGACGGCGCAATGCCCACGAGGACGTGTCAAAGTCGAGCAGTTGCTAGCCTTCGCGCTCGCCGAAGAGCCCGCCTTCGCTAAGGATTCCGCGCGGCTTGTCCGGGTAAGTAGCTGCAAGAGGCTCGCGATTAGCAGGATTTTTGAGATGGAAGGGGTTGAGGGCAGCGCACTAGGTATATCCGTCGAGTTTGCCATGAACCCTCCGGGTTGTACGGCCCCCGCTATCCAGCAGGAAGCGAGGCCTCCCGCGCGGTGAGCGTTCTACATAATAGTGAGCATATGAAGCATATGACAATGCAAACGAAGTGAGCGAACCCCTGTCGTTCCCGCTTGCGCTCTTAGGATCAGTGGTCAATCAGATGGCGAACCGCAGGCGTGCACGAAATGCAAGACGTATGACGGCGATGGTAAGGACATTATCTTTGCCAAACTTGATCGCGCCGCTTCATACCATGAAGAGCGTGTTCGTCGGGCCGATGCTCGAGCCGCCAGTTGTCGTGTAGAGCAGGCCATTCTTGAGGACGACCAAAGCTCCAGTGTCTACATGTGAACGATGAGCACGAGCGATGGACTCTAGTCGAGTACTCGCCAGTGCTGCAGTTCATCGTCAGGTTCACCAACACCTTCAAGACATCCGTCGCATTGGAGTGCCTGCGCGGTGTATTGGCGAGCGTACGCCGCCGGATACACTGGCAAGACGTGCCGCGCACGTTCGAGCTGGAAACCGACGCAGAGCTCGGGAGCAGTGGGATCGTCGTCCATGGAACGCGACCTGCGCCGTCCGCGGCGCGACGCGCCTATCGGTATTCGACGGGAGGCAGACACTGGATCTGGACCGAGTCCCAGGCTTGCAGTGCAGGGAAGAGGAGTAGCGGAGCCGAGAGGCGACCGCAGCCTGCTGAGAATGCTACGGTCGGGCTGTGGGCAGTGTGGAGAGGCGGCTGGTACAAAGAGCACGTCCGCGCGACCGTGATGACGTGGCGCGCAGTCAGCTCCGGATAATCCAGCTGACGCATCGATGCGTCGAGGCGTTGCACATATATAGGCTGACATTCGTGTGTGTTCCTACACGCCTGTAGTGTAGAGTCGGTGTCGGATTGCGAGGACGCACGACCTCGCCCGGCGAACCTGTCGAGACGCATAGTCTCACAATTACAACAAACTCTCCACCGCCGACGCGCTGTCTATCACGTCCGGCTTTTCGCGTGCACGAGGGTCGCGTTGGGCGGCGAACGATGCAGCAAACGCACCGTCGCGGTGCGGTTCGTGGTCCGCGTAGATGGCGGGCACTGCAGTCCTGGATGGGCGTCGTCGGGATGTACGCGGACGCAGATGAGCACTGAGCGAGCAGCTGCTGTTCTTCGTCACTTGTGGTAGTACACTGGTGTATATTTGTGGTTGCACTCTTCGGGCAGACGTCTGGCACGGCGCACCGGCCGCCGTATCTCGAACCCAAGTTACGTTGCGGCTGGCCTGCACGGTTGTTTTAGCGTTACTCATACGCAGCCCAGAAGACAAGCAAACGCAACTCTACTATGCACTGCCTGTGCTGCCCATCTTTTCCCCAAGCCTTGTCGGTCCCCAGCCAAAGGTAGAAGGACGCCACGCCCACCGAGAGCTATCAAGGTCGGCGCAAAGCGATGCCCCCGAAGGAGCGTGCGCGACACTGAGACTAGGCCCCACAATCCGGACACGACGTCTTGATGCGTCCAGAACACCAGCCTCGCGCGAGACGGAGTATACAGGATCGCGATGGGTCGCGGACGGTACGCGGGTAGCGGCTTAGGTCGTCCAGATGTGCGCACGCCTAGTATTGATGGCATGGCGTGCATGTTGACGCGAGTGGTAACCCATAGCTATAGGGAGGCAGAGGGCCAGACAAAAGGCCGCTGGAAGGTGGAGAAACCGCGGCAGTTGCGTTGGAATGTGCGGTGGTCGGAGTCATGAGAGGAGCGACGGGCAGCGCAGGAACGCAAGAATAAGCAGTGTCGAGAGTGAAGTTGGACATCGCGTCCACACCTGCCGGAGCGACGGATTTCCATGCCGGAACGAAGGAGAGGACCCTTGTAGCACGGTTTGGGAGCCTCGGAAAAAGCGAGCGTGGTGCCCACGACGACGTGTCGAAGCCCGGAAGGTGCCAGCTCTCGCTCTCGCCAAAGAGGCCGCTCTCGTCGAGGATGCCGCGCGGTTCGTCGGGAAAGCTGAGCGGGTCGAGTGGTCAGCGGCACACTCCAAGTCAGGGGATTCTGATAGCGTACGTGGTGCATACGCCGTGCCTTGCCTGGGCGATCCAAATCGTCGGACGTCCGCCGCTAAGCGGCAGGTCAGGCATCCCGCGCGGTGAGCGTTCTACGTGATAGTCAGTCAGTGGAACGTGGAATATAGCATGCAAACATACCAATTAGATGCTCGTCGTTTCCGCCTGTGCCCTACACAAGCGACGGTCAATCCAACGACGTAACGCGCGCCCGTACGAAACGCGAGACGTACGAGGATGGGACTACCAACATTATCCGTGACCGTGCCTCTTGGGAGCGTGAAGAGCGGGCTCGCGCGGGGACGTTCGCGTCGCCGCTCATCGGGTCCAATGGGCCATCGTTGAGGAACATCGGCCCTTCAAAACCAATGAATAACGATGAGCACAACGCCATTTGCCCCAATCGAACACTCACCGACGTCGCTGTCAATCGTCGGGATCGACGACGTCTCGGCGTTCGTCGCGCTCGCGTGCCTGCGATAGTGACGAGCACCGCGCCGACGCCGCCACATCCACTGGCAGGACGTGCAGTGCGCGTTTTGGCCGCCGCTATGACCGTCTGCGCGGCATGCGGACGCAGATTTCCGGCGTCTTGAGGTCGTCGTCCGCGGAGCGCAACCTGCACCGTTCACCGCGCGACGCGTTCCCCGCGAGTCGTAGGCATTGGATCTGAACCCCGACGTAGGTCGGGTCTGCACGTTGAAGAAGTTGCACAGCCGAGAGATGGCTGCAGCTCGCTGAGAACGGTTTTGCTCCGGATCCCAGGAAACGGCCATCGAGACGAGCCCGGCGGCGCGGACGTGAGGACGCGATGCGCGGGCCGCAGATCATGCTAGCAGCGATACAGGCCGGTTTTCGATTTTCCAAATGTCGCGTTGAGATGGGAAGGCGCGGCTCTCTCAGCGTGTCCCGATCTACGCGTCGTCAAGGAAAGCCTTGCTCACGAAGCCGCACCGAACTGCGGGCGACGCACGACGCCTACCGGAGCACCTCTCGTGACCGTTTGCACCGCATATATGGCGGGCACGCTATCCAACAAGTTCGACTTATTGCGCGAACACTGGTGGCTCTCTTGGATGCTTGGGCGGGCTCTACAGCCCTGGAATGTGCCTCATCGATGTATGCGGGGGTGCGGATAAATATGGCGTGAGGACCGAGCGGATTGCAGCTGCCGTTCGTTGTCGCGTCCGGAAATACGTTCACGTACACTTGCGATTGGAGCCTTCAACGGCTAGACGTCTGGTGCGGTCAAGGTACGGTACATCGGTAGCCGGGCCTCGAACCCTAGTCACGTCGCGGTCGGCCTGAATGTCCGTGTCAGCGTTATACGCAGCCTAGAATGCAAGCAAACGCACCTCTAGCATGCTCTGCCTCTGCTGCCCATCTTTTCCCCTGGCGCTGTCCCCGACCAAAGGTAGAGGCACGTCGCGCCCACCGAAGGCTGTCGAAGTCGACGCAAGGCGATGCCTCCGAAGGAGCGTGCGCGGCGCGGATACTGGGCTCTGCAGTCCAGAGACGACGGCTTCATGCGTCCACAACGCGAGGCTCACGCGCGATGCAGCATACAGGACCGCGATCGGTCGCGGACGAAAGCGCAGCCGGTGCGCTTAGGCGGTCCAGACGTGCGCACGCCTAGTGTTGATGGCATGGCGTGCATGTTGACGCGAGTGGGAGTCCATAGCCATAGGGAGGCAAAGGGCCAGCCAAGAGCCCGCTCGAAGGGTGGAGAAACCGCGGCAGTCGCGTTCGAAGTTGCGGTGGTCGGAGTCATGAGAGGTGCGGCAAGCAGCGGAGGGACGCAGGAATAGGCGGTATTTGGGTCGATGTATCCACAGCTGCTGTCAGCTGGGCAGCGTTCCCGCGACGACGACGCAAGCTGAGCAGCGTGATGGACGCGAGAGAAGTCGAAGGCGTGCACCGCGGGCCGATCGGGCATCTACCCCGCAACGCGTGACTTTGATGTGACGCCACGCGACGTGCCCAGCTGCCCCCGCGAACGAAGTTGTCCATTGACCACCACGGGCGATGACCTCAGAGCACAAGGGGCACCTTGTGCTCCCCTCAACTTCTATTCCTCTAACCCCAGACTATAAGGCCCGCTATGCCTCTAGCCAGTTCGCAGCATCGACACCGAGGCCGAGGACAGCGCGCAAGTCGATCATGGCGCTGCTAGCTTTCGTTCTCGCCGCCTTCCTCTTCCTCGTCGCACCCCATATCGCCCGCACCGCTCCTTCAGATGCTCAGACAGTCCTCGTCGACCCGCCCAGGCACAGCACGGGCCTGAGCGACACTGTTCAGTGGGATAATTACACGCTTTGGATCGAGGGCCAGCGTGTCTTCCTCCAGTGCGTGTGCTTACGCTCTCTTCGTGTTTATCCTGCTGACCTTTCGCAGCTCGGGCGAGTTCCACACCTTCCGGCTGCCCGTACCCGACCTATGGCTCGACATCTTCCAGAAGATGGTCGCCGCGGGCCTGAACAGCGTCAGGTGCGTAGCCATAATCTCGCGGACACCTCCAGCTGTACTTACGAACCTCTAGCATCTACATACACTGGGGGCTAACGAACCCGGCCCCTGGTGTCCTCGACTTTAACGACTGGCGCGCGTTGCAGCCCATGTTCAAGGCCGCCGAACAAGCCGGCATCTTCATCGTCCTACGACCAGGTGCGTCTTAGGTCGTGGGAGCGCGAACGTCCAGTGCTGACTCGCGACCTTCAGGCCCTTATATCAACGCCGAAACGACCGCAGGAGGTCTTGCCCTCTGGTCTACAAGTCTCACCACGAGCGAGCTTCGCACAAATGCCACCGATATCGAGAACTCATGGATGCCATACGTGCAACGTATCATCGACGAGGTAAGCCTCTGAGTCGTCTAAATTTGTATGCTATCCCCTGATCTACGTCTCTAGACGAAGGCAAACCAGGTTTCGTCTGGCGGCAGCGTCATCGCCGTCCAAGTCGGTGCGTCCACTCGAGCGCATCACTCACCTCGTTACGCTGACCCGCTCGCGCTTTCCACAGACAACGAATACTCCCAGTCGCCCATCCAGCGCGCCGAATACTTCGCGCAGCTCGAGGCGACATACAAGGCCAACGGCATCGTCGTCCCGCTGACATACAACGACCCCGGCGAGGGCCGCAACTTCATCAACGGCACCGGCGCCGTCGACATCTACGGCCTCGACTCGTACCCGCAGGGCTTCGACTGCAGCAACCCCACGCGCTGGTCGCCCGTCACGACGAACTACCACAGCTACCACGAGTCTGTCGACCCCGGCACCGTTTGGTACATGCCCGAGTTCCAGGGCGGCTCGTTCGACCCCTGGGGCGGCCCCGGCTACGACGCGTGCGAAGTGCTAACAGGCCCCGACTTCCAGGACGTGTTCTACAAACAGAACTGGGCGTCGAACGTCAAGATGATCTCGTACTACATGCTCTACGGGTGCGTCCCCTCCCGCGCACCCCACGCGAACGCCCGCTGACGCGTGCGCAGCGGCACGAACTGGGGCGGCATCGCCGCGCCCGTCGTCTACACGTCCTACGACTACGGCAGCGCCCTGCGCGAGAACCGCGCGCTCTCCCCCAAGTTCGACGAGCTCAAGCGTCAGGGCCTCTTCCTGCGCTCGTCGCCCGAGTTCCGCAAGACCGACTGGGTCGGCGACTCCAGCAGTGGCGTTGCCGTCGCGAGCACGAGCAACGCGAGCTTCGCCACGCTCCTGCGCAACCCTGATACCGGCGCGCAGTTCGTCATCGTGCGCCAGGCGGACAGCACCTCGACGTGAGTACTATGCGACGTCGGACGTTGTGCGGGTGCTGACGCGAACGCAGGGTCAACATCGCGTTCAACCTCACGATACCCACCTCGAACGGCACGCTCACCATCCCGCGCACGCTCTCGACCGGCGTCCAGCTCAACGGCCGGCAGAGCAAGGTCGTCCTCACCGACTACACCTTCGGCGACCCCGCGCACGCCAACAAGCTCACGTACTCGACCGCGCCCGTGCTCTTCGCAGGCACCATCGGCGGCACCGACGTCGTCTTCCTCTACGGCGACGCCGACCAGGGCCACGAGTTCGCCTTCTCCTCCGGCGGCAGCGCCCCCACCACAGCCGCCTTCGCCCCCGGCTTCGCGCCCGGCCTCCAGCTCGTGAGCGCCCCGCAGAACCCCGCCGACGCCTTCGTCCTCTTCGCCGACACGCACACCGCGAGCACGTTCTTCGCGCCTGCGGTCCCGTCCGGCGCGAAATCACTCGCGAACTTCTGGCAGTTCGGCACGAACGACACCGTGCTCGTCGGCGGCCCGCAGCTCGTGCGCAACGCGAGCATCGCCGGCGGCCGCCTCGCGCTCCGCGGCGACCTCAACGCGAGCACGCCGCTCACGCTCGTCGTGCCCGCGACTGTCTCGTCCGTCTCGTGGAACGGCGTGCCCGTGCCCGTGAAGAACGCGCAAACACAGAGCGCGCCCGGCGTGAAGATCCTCGAGGGCGCGCTGACGTTCGGCCTCACGAAGGGCAGCATCAAGGTCCCTGCGCTCACGGGCTGGAAGTTCAAGGACAGCCTGCCCGAGATCCAGCCCGGCTTCAGCGACGCGGGCTGGGTCACCGCGGACCACACCACGACGAACATCACCGCGAAGCCGCTCTTCGGCGACGGCCGCATCCTCTACGGTACGTCCGCGCGCGCCGTTTCGCGCGCTGTCCGGCTGACAATGCGCCGCCGTAGGGTGCGACTATGGCTTCTGCGAGAACATTGTGCTCTACCGCGGGCACTTCAACGCGACCGGCGCCGAGACGTCGGTCAACCTGACGCTGAACGGCGGTGCTGGTGAGTTCTCGCGTGCACCTGCGATGCGTTGCGCCGGGCTCACCGTGCGCGCACAGGCTTCGGTGGCTCGGTGTTCCTCAACGACGGCCTGCTCGGTACGACGAACGGCAGCGCGAACGTCGACCAAACGAACACGCTGTTCAAGTTCCCGAGCGGCGCTGTCAAAACTGGGAAAGATAACGTGATTACCGTCATCGTGGTATGTCTCTCGGACCTGTGCTCGTCGTCTTGTCGGCTAATTCGCACTCGTCCCTGTAGGACTCGAGCGGAAACGACGAAGATCCGACTGGTACGCACGTGTAGCATACCTCGGCTCGCACGCGCTGACTGTTATGCAGAGCGTTCTCCGCGCGGCATTTCCGGCTTCCTGCTAAATGGCGGGAACTTCACGACCTGGAAGGTACAGGGTAAGCTCGGCGGATACACCAAGTGCGCTATCCCAACCCTTCTCGTCTCAAGCGCTCCGCTGACCGCACCCTTCGCCTAGCTTCCCCGACAAGGTGCGCGGCATCCTGAACGAGGGCGGCCTCTTCGGCGAGCGCGAGGGCTGGCACCTGCCGGGCTTCGACACCTCGTCCTGGACGTCGCGCGCGCTCTCGTCGGGGCTCCCGGGCGGCACCGCGGGCGTCGGCTTCTTCGTCACGACGTTCAGCCTCGCCGTGCCCGCGGGCGTCGACGCGATGTTCAGCTTCACGTTCGACAACAACACGAGCGTGCCCGCGGGCCAGGCCTACCGCGCGCTGCTGTTCGTGAACGGCTGGCAGTATGGCAAGGTGCGTGTGCACGCGGGTTCGAGTCATGGCAGCGTTCGCTAACTCATGTCATTTTGCGCAGCGCGTCGCGAACATAGGCCCGCAGGCAAAGTTCCCCGTGCCGACTGGGATCTTGAACACTAACGGAAAGAAGTGCGTCGCAACTCCTTGCTTCACCCTACGCGTGACTGATATCGCTCTACAGCACCGTTGCGGTTGCTCTCTGGGCCCTCGAAAATGCGCCTGTGTCGCCGACGCTCGAACTTGTCCTCGACGAGGCTCTCGAGGGTGGTGTGGGACCGGTGGCGGTCAACAACCCGTTGTGGACACGGCGCACATGAGCGCAACATGGGACGCAGAACAGTAGCTGCTTTGGATAATGCACCTTGTATGTACATTAGTCTTGGACATTGGAAATTGGAGTTGTGTGTACAATCTGCGGTGTGAGAGCAAGTACAGAGTCTGTGAATATGCAGTTCTGTGAACAAGGTAGAAGTCAGATGGCGGCCCATGCCTCCAAATGAATAGGTGTGAACTATAACATGCTCTGCTGGGTTACAGGCCCCGCGCTGTTCCAACTTCATGCACAGTGCACTCCGCAATGGCGAGCCCTGTTCTCTGGCACATGCAGCGCACTGGCCGCCACACCTCTTCATTGACATGTGCAACCAAGCCCCGATTGTAATGAGCAACAAGGAGTTCTTTTCATCTTCACCTGCTGTATCTGCCTCTGCCGTCTGCAATTGATGTCAGGTTCGCTCAGGCTGGCGGCCTTGTGGTTCAATGTGGGCACTACTGTAGATTTTCGACCGTAGTGGCGGTAGGTGTGACCTGTGACCCTCACAACTGGGCTGGTCGTAGCGGCGAAGGGCCCAGTGACCCGTGACAGGCCGCCGCAAAGTGGCAGCGCGTCAGCAGATGGGCACCCCAAGGTGACTGTGCCGCAAGCCAGCAGAATTTCCCAATTTATTCTGCCTGTCACCCACTGGCTGGGCGTCCTGTGACCTGTGACCATTATAGGTGATTCTGGCATGCGGTTCTTAGGTTATAGGGTGGGTAGAGGGTATGCAATATTGGCCTGATTCTAAGAATGTGCAACCTTCTGCCTGATTCTGCCCGATCATACACCGGTGTGTGATCGGGTAAATGCCCTCAGGTCGACCTGTGCATTAAGAAATGCTTACTGACTGCTCTGCCCGATCAGACACTGGTGTGTGATCGGGTTGGTACCCTTAGAACGACCTATGCATTGCCTGAAGTGATACAATCGATTTCTGCATGCCTAGCCTGATTATGGCCTGGTAAGTGCCCTCAGGTCGACCTGTACATTAGAAAATGCTTACTGGCTGCCCTGCCCGATCAGACACCGGTGTATGATCGGGAAAGTGCCCTCAGGATGTCCTGTGCATTGCCTGGAGTGACAAAATCAATTTCTGAACGCCTGGCTTGATTAAGCACCAGTGTATGGCCCGGTAAATGCCCTCAGGTCCACCTGTGCATTAGGAAATGCTTACTGGCTGCTCTGCCCGATCAGACACTGGTGTGTGATCGGGTTAGTGCCCTTAGAACGACCTATGCATTGTCTGAAGTGATACAATCGATTCTTGGATGCCTAGCCTGATCAGATGCCAGTATATGGCCCGGTAAGTGCCCTCAGGTCAACCTGCACATTAAGAAATGCTTACTGGCTGCCCTGCCCGATCAGACACTGGTGTGTGGTCGGGTAGATGCCCTTAGAACGACCTGTATATTGCCTGGAGTGTTGCAATTGATTTTTGGACGCTCTGCCCGATTGCACACCAGTGTGTGATCGGGTAAATGCCCTCAGGTCGATCTGTACATACTGAATGCTTCCTGACTGTCTAGCCCGACTGCACATCGGTGTGTGATCGGGTATATGTCCTCAAAACAATCTGTGAGTTGCTCGGAATGTCACAATTGACTTCTGACTGCTCTCAGGTCGCCCTGTGCATACAAATTCATTCCTAGCTGCCTAGCCCGACTGCACACCGGTGTGTGATCGGGTAAGTGCCCTTAGAGTGATCTATACATTGCCTGGAGTGACACAATCAATTCCTGAATGCCTGGCCCTATCAAACACCAGTGTATAACCAGATAAGTGCCCTCAAGACGTTCTGTGCATTCTCAGAAGTATTACAATTGACCACTGACTTCTCTGCCAGGTTGAAAACCAGTGTATGATTGAATATGTACCCTCAGAACGATCTGTGAATTGCCTGGAGCCCCACAATTAATTCCTGACTACCCTGCCTGATTAAACACCAGTGTAAGATTGAGTAGGCGTCCTCAGGTCAATCTGTGCATACCAAAATGCTTCCTGGCTACCTAGCCCAATTACACACCGGTGTGTGATCGGGTGGGTGCCCTCAGAATGACCTGTGCATTATCTGGAGTGGTGCAATTGATTTTTGGCCACCCAGCTCGATTGAACACTAGCGTGTGATCAGATCAATGGCCTCAGGTCGACATGAGCATAGGAAATGCTTCCTGACTGCCCTGCCCGATTACACACCGGCGTATGACTGAGTATATGCCCTCAGGATGTTCAAGGCATACAGAATGCTTTCTGACTGCCTAGTCTGATGCAGCTGTCATATGTCTGTCAATAGATGTTCGATATTACACAAAATATAAGACTATACATATTTGCGGCCGTACAACCTGGCACGACCGCGGCGTAGCACCATATGGAGGCATGGTTATGCTACTAGCAACGGAAGAATGTTCACTGAGCCAAGGACCAGACATCCCATATCTCTTCCAGCAAATGCCTACTATTCCTGAGTATATCAAACTACAGTGTTTCACCGCTCCTTGAAACAGCTAAGGGTTTACGCATATTACAAGGGTCAATAGCCCATTTGATGTAAAATAAGTTGCTACCTAATGAATACTATACATGACGCACATACAGGAATATTTACGGAATATCTGGAGCGTTGGGTGAAGAACGAGACACATGTCTGCATTCTGGCTGTCTTTGTCACATAAACCACTCCTCGAAACAGTGTGTGACAGCGTTACTTACCAAAGAGGGAAATTAGGCGCCTCATTCTTCGTCGCTGCTGTAGCCAATGTCAGGGCCCTCGTCGGAGCTTGGGCTGTCAACATCCATGTCTGAGTCGCTCTGTTCGCTGTCTGAGGTCTCAAGAGAGTCCTGGATGCTTTTCTTCGTGGGGCACTTGGGTTTCTTGGGTAAATCCTTGGTCTTGACACCGCGGTCCCGGAGTCTGTCGCATTGTTGGGCCCAAAGCTTGACTGCAACTTGATGTTTGGCCTGGGTATCAGCCCAGAGAGAGGCCAGGTGTTCCTTCTGGGCCTTCTTCTGCTCCTGCACTGTCTTTCGGTCTGCCTTTTTCCTTGCTTCTTCCTTGCGTCTTTCATCGCGTTCTACGACCTTGAGATAGACTGCGTCATTGGTAAGAACACCACCTCGAGGATCTATGAGAAGATTGTCTTCTTTCTTCTTCAGCTTCTTCTGCTCTTTCCCTCGGAGTTGCCTGTTGAGCTTCTTCAAGTACAGGTGCTGGAATACAAGCTCTGTGTTTTGCTTCTGAATTTGAGTGTCCTTGTGTAGCACAGCTGCTTGTAGAGCTTGGATTTCGGCCTGCTGCTGTAGAATAAGGGCTTGAGCATCTGCAATGTTGTCTGGGAGCTCCTGGGAATCTGTAGAGAGTTGGCTTTGGCAGGAAATTGACTCGGTGGGCTGATATGTGAATTGAGGGATAGGGAAGTCCGATGTAATGGCAGTGTCGTCAATCAATGGTCGTGCTGCAGATGAGGAAGCCATGGCTGAAACAACAAGACGGCGGCTGGCAGAGGGGGATACAGATGCATCAATGGGGAGAGTAATGGTGGATGGTCCAGGTGTTGGAGGATGATCAGAGATAGGGGAGGAGGGTGTAGCCTGCTGAAGCTCGTATGTCGCAGGATCGAGCTCAAATGCAGTGGGAGGGTCGTCTTCAAGAGCTTGTAGAACAGTCTGCACTGGGCTGGCAGGTGTAGGAAGGGGAAATGAGCCACGAATGGACGTTGCTTGACTTGGCTTGGTCTGCGTGTACGAAATGGCGTCAGGATTGTAGGGGGAGAGCCCAGTCTTTTCGAAGGCCATCTTGACAGTCTCAGGGGTGAAAGCCTTGAGAAAGGCACGGCCAAAAACGTGGGTAAAGTCGTTCTTGCTGACACCTGTGTTGTGCTCATCTTCAAAGAGCTTGACGCTTCTGGCGAGTTCATCTTTCAAGCGTGCGAAGCAAACAACGTCCAAGCCTTGAAGAACATGTGTGCAGTGAGGAGGATAGCCAAGGATGTGGATATTGCGAGCCCTGGCAGCTTCCAATAGCTCTCGGCTGTAGTGGGTGGAGTGGCAGTCGACGAATAGTGCTCGTGGTCTTCCAGCAGCCTTCTCTTTAGTCTGCTTGTCAAAGTCGTTGATAAGCCAGCTAACCATGATTTCACTCGTCATGTAGCCCTTGGCTGAGCAGGTAAACGAGGCATTTGCCACGTTGTTCTCCCTCCAGTCTGCGTTGATACGCTGTCCCTTGAACACCAGCAACGGGTTGAGTACGGTGCCATCAGCGCAGACAACGACCCAGGCAGTTGCACCCTCGCGGTTGGCATCCACTTGAACATGTTGGATCTTCGCTCCTCGGCGCCCGATGACCTGACGTTTGATAGTAAGGCCATACTGGCCCCAAGTTTCGTCGCCTGCGTAGCTGTCTTCGTCCCGGATGCCCATGTCAACGTAGTAGGGCTTGACAACACTGTTGAACCAATATTTGAGTGCTTCAGGGTTGAGAGACTTAGCTCGAATGCTCTCCAAGTGCTTTCCCCAGTGTATCTGCAACTCGTCTGCATGCTCGTCCAAGAAGCGAGTGGCCCAGTTCTTCCCCACCACCTCTGCCTCCTCCCCTGCTTCCTTGGCCTTTTCGTTGACAAGTTCTTGAACCATCTTGCGCACTTCATCTGGAGAGACTGCCATGGCACGGTCAGCAGACTCCAAGATGAAGTCTACCAGAACACGTTCCTGGACGGGGGTGAGAAGTCGCTTCAAGGCGTTGAACTCTTGTATGGTGCGATTTCCAGGCTTGACAGCACGGCTGAGCGTGACATGATTGACCTTGAACTGGCCTGCAAGCTGACGAAGGCTTCGCTTCTTGATATTGGCAGGCTTGAGCTGGTCTTGCTGGTAGGCCGCGACAGCTGACTTGAGCCGCTCTTCATTATGACGGCGCTGTTTGATCGCAATTTGGTTCTTGGATAATGCCCGGCGACCCATAGTTATGTGTGAAGATGATTCAGAGTGGCGAGCACGTTGTGGGATTAAAGAGAAGTGTTACAAGTGGCCTGGCCACCCAGACATTTGCTCCAAGTCCCTGCGCGCTGTTTCGGCGCTTATTGAGCGCTTAAGCGCCGAAATGTCACGCTCAGGGAGAAGCAGCAGCAACATGCTGTGTGCTTGCTTATGGCAGCCGTGCAAAATTCCAGAAATAATTGCACATGCTCTGAGGACATCAGGCTATGTATAATAAATGGCTTGGGTACTTCTATGTAATAAATAACCCGGTATAAGGCAAATAAGCTTGCTGTTTCATCTGTTTCCTATATATTTGAAATCCCGGAAGCAGGGCTCCTTCCGCGTCCAAACGGCCCATTCGGGGGCCAGTTCTTGTGCGCTCCGCGTCCAAATGGCCCATTCGGGGGCCAGTTCTTGTGCGCTCCGCGTCC
>BPQB01000130.1:0-54107 GCA_019973155.2 Phanerochaete sordida
TACGTCCACAAAGCATATTGATTTCGGTACCATCATCGTCATTGTAGGGAAAGTCATTTGGATTCTCTGCATGTAATAGTGCCCGGATCTGATTTCGTGCCCGTTCAACAGGAATATTTTGGGCATTTCCTTCTGTATATATCATCCACAGTTCTTCTGCCAATGGTATTTTGGCAAGACATTGTTGAAGATGTGGTTCTGTATTAGTTCGCAAGGCATGTAGTATTATTGAAAACAGAGAGTCATATGCACAGCTTTGCCTGCTCCAAATAAATCCCCATTGATGATGCTGCACAAGCGGAGCATGTGAAGTTTTTGTTTTTTTGCTCTTCTGAGATTCTTTTTGTGGCCCAGACTCGGACTTCTTGCGCTTTTTTGTGGGTTTCTTATCTTCACTTAGTGCAGCTAAAGCGATCGTACCATGTGCTTTAACATAATTACTCGGACCATGTTTGGATTTTTGCTTAGTTTCTTTGTTGGCCTTGTCTTCTGTCTTGTCTGCAGCTTTCCGTTTCTTTTTATCATCAACAATAGTCCAGAGTGGGTCTTCAGGGGGATCTTCATTGTCCCAAGGGTTGATATATGACCACTTCAAATGTCCAGGCATTGAATTTGGCACATAGTCCGCACCTTTCCATTTTCGATAGCTATGCACAAGTTGCCTTCTGGATATACCCCCTACAGTGACTGGAAGCTTGTTGCGGTATTGTAAGCGGGTTATTTCATTCAAAATTTCCAGCTCCCTGAACTCTTGCCTTAGTGATCCGTTGATGCCGTTTCGAACACAGGTAGCGTCAAACCCTTGAATAATTGCAGTTCCCTGTAGTGTGGACCCTCGTGACAAGCAAGTGTACATGGAAAAGTGATTTTTGCAGTTGTTCAGATCAATCACGTTGTTTGGCCTGGTTCTACCTTGTGCACAATAGTCTGTCATAGCAAAGTTAGGATTCAAAGGCACTTGGTCACGAGCAATGTGAATTTCTTTGCCATTTGGCATTATGCATTTTATGCGCTTTGTGTAGTGATGGATAGGCACTACGTTCAAGGGCAGACCCTCCAATTGTACAGGTGTAGGTGGTGATGTAAGTTCTACAAACACAGTTTCCAAGTGTAGTTTGCCAGACTCTGTGTTTGGTTTAACTTTCCAGCCAACCACTGTAGCTTCAGCACCATTCGTTACACAACATTCTGTGGCAATGTTCCGCTTAATCATGACAGGTAGTCCTATGCAAAGATGGAGTTTCCCAGGATGACTTTCAGAAACCGAATGAGACAAATCCCAGAGCACTTCTTTCAGGTGCGGATTAATTTCGTTATCTAAGCGTTGAGGGTCTACTTGGTGTGTCTTCTTGTGCCTGCCTTTCTTATCCTCTTTTGGGTCTGCCTTCCACTTGTCCTCGCTGTAGAATGTTGTTAGAGTTTGATATGTTTCTTCTGCAAATTGTTTGGACTTGATCTCATTAATCCTGTCTCTATAAGCGTTCCAAGAGGTGATTACAGAGACATGATGAAAATTGGGATCACTGAGATTGGGCCGATCTGGTCCAGTTCCTACCACTCTGGAGTTGAGCAACTTGATGTCATCTGTGTTGCACATACCATATCGCATTCGCTCAAGACAGTCTCTGAACTTTTTGTCGTCTGATGTCTGTGATTTTTGCCGCATGTTCTTCTTAAGGATTACAACCGTTGTAAACTGGTGCCAAGCTGCTTTGCCAAGATTTACTTGTTGTCCATAGTTTGCATTTGTTGTATGTGCCTGACTTTTGGGCCCTTCTATGTACAAGGCCTCATGGTTTGCAATGGGAGGTAATTGTGCAAAGTCACCTGATACTATCATGTTAATACCTCCAAAAGGGTCATCTGGTCGGTTTTTAGCCTGGCACATGCGTACTGAAATTTCGTAGAATCTCAGACAATCCACCATGGACAGCTCATCAAAAAATACATATTCAACACCCTTCAGGTTGTCCATAGCTGTTTGTATGCCCTGCCTGTTGCTCATAGTGTTCATAGATTGGTATGGATTTATGCCCAATATGTGATGATAGGTCGATCCTCCAATTAATGCTGCAGCTGAACCGGTAGGTGCCATACAAATGAACCTATGCATCTCGTTTCTTTCTTTGAAAAAGTGCATCAGAGCTTTGATCACTTGTGACTTGCCTGTGCCTGCCATCCCCCCAAGATACATTTTCAGCTGTTCTCCGTTGGGCTTAGATGCATGGTGTGCAATAATTTTGAACGCTCTAGTCTGGTCCCTATTGAGAGTAAATTGTTTTGCGATGTCTGACACCAGCTTCTTGGTTTCTGGATTTGGTGCTTCAAAAGACTCCTTGAGGTAGCTTTTATCGACAACTTTCACCTGATCATGATATGGGTTCTGAGCATCATTGGTGTTGTTTGTCTTCTCTGGGATTTCACCATGTTTGGCTTTGAGAATTTCAGCCCTCTTGGCACTTAGTAGCTCATTCCAGGCTTGTCCTGTCCGTTCATGACCTTGAACTTTCATAGTTTTTGTGACCTCGTTTGGATCAGTATACACATTTTTCAGTGCTCCGATATTG
This sequence comes from Phanerochaete sordida, assembly GCA_019973155.2. Classification (NCBI taxonomy): domain Eukaryota; kingdom Fungi; phylum Basidiomycota; class Agaricomycetes; order Polyporales; family Phanerochaetaceae; genus Phanerochaete; species Phanerochaete sordida. Next base: position 2,568 of record BPQB01000130.1, read on the forward strand.
CGCATTAGCCGTTCTACATCTTGCATTTTTGTCAATCGTGTTATGAATCCTGATGACCACCGGCCATACTCTTCTGCAATTTCCTGCTGTTCTTCAGCTGTCAAAATATCCAAAGCTTCAGCACCGTAGTACATAGTGTCCAAGTGTTCTTGAATTTCGGTGTCGATAAAAGAAGGCAAGTCAGGGTTCAACCCTTTTCTGCGAGCTGCAGCATAATCGTCTCTGGCGTCGTTACATTCATATCTAATGTGGAAGTACTTCATAATTTCGGACTGCCTCTCCTTGAATGTATAGTCTAGAAAAGCCTCGTTCCAAGACTGGTCCTCTTGTTTCAGTTCCTTTCCAGTCCTCCAAGGTTTGAAAAAAGTCAGCATAGTCATGCAATAGTCTTCTCTATTACCTTGATCTTTTCTAGGCAGCGGTCCTCCAATGAAGTCAGGAACTCTTGATTCTGATTCAGTACATAACTTGACATGATGTGTTGCATATTGAGGATGTGATTCCGCAAACAGAGTCCATGATGCACTGCGCTTTTTGGGGCGCTCTTCCTCTGTGTCAGATTCATCTGAAGCTATTTTGGTTTTATCAGACTCTGATTTCACATCTTCCTCATCAGAGTCCACTACAGTTTCATCATCTTCACTGTTGTCATGTAAGATCTTTTCGTCCACGTTTATTTGCATCTCCTGAAGCACCTCGGCATGTTCAGCTTCTGCTTCAACATCACTTGTGGACGTATCTCTCTCCATTGGAAATAAAGATGTTTTTGGCAGGTCAGCTGGTTGTGTTACTCCGTGATATGCTAAATATTCATCAAGAGCATGCAGTCGTTTTGCAGCAGTCATTGAAATCCAGGTGCTATCTCCTGCATCCCACTTGACCAAAAATCGTAGCCTGCTTTTTTGCCATTGGTGAGATAGAATTTTTTCCACCAACCATTCACCTTCTGTTTGCACTAACTCCATTTTGCTCCTGGGGATTTTGTTTTTTGTAGCCAGTCGAATCCAGTCATACAAAGTCACACTTTCGTACTCTGGAGGTCTGTGCATGTAGTCAGAGGTTGTGCCCAAGCCAACCATTTTTTTGTCATTGGGAACAAGCACAACCTTTTCATTTGCAATTATATTTTTGTCATCCTCTGATAAGGGATTGACTGAGCTCCATGCGTTTTTAACTTGATTTACAAAACTTCTCCAGTAGAACTTCTGGAACTTGTGGCTAGTGTAGTGGTCAGGATGATCCAATAAATACATGCACGCCATTGGACCACCTATTTCACTTTGTGAGGTCAAGTTGTTGACAACCTTTACAAGAATCCGTTTGGCTTTAACAAATTTGCTATCATTGCCGTTCAGCATCGTTGACTCTCTTCGAAAAATATTTCTCACTGACTCAAACATTGTATGAGTTTTGAGTGAACTTTTAGTGACATAGTCTGTAATGTATGCAACCACAGACTTGATGGCAGTTCCTGATAAAAGGCTTGTTACATCAGTGTTACACCGAAGCAGATAGGATAAAGTTGGTGTCACTGTGTTTAGCCATGTTTCGCCTTTTTTCATGATTAATGAGCCTGTATTGGTGTCTATCTGAGTTTCAGAAATAACTGGGCGAGGGAATCGTGCTTTACAAGTGTTATATTTGTTCAATTTGCATCCAAAGAGACAGCTGTGCACATTGTTCATAAATAGAACATTGTTGACTGTGCTGATAAACCGCTCATGCCAACTCTGTGCTGCTTCGCAGACTTTACACAAGTGTTCACAGCCGCCTTCACATGCTGGTGGCATTGGCTCTGGCAATGTCTGGGATGGATCACAGTATGCAGGGTTATTATCCCGTTCCTGAAGTATCTCTTCTGCAAGTTCTGACATGGTTTTTCCAATAAATTCTCCAATGTGAGCTGCTTCCAAGTACTCTACCATTTGCTTTTGAAACGTTGACTCTGGATCCAAAATTCTGTCTCTAATTTCTTGGGGGGTCAAAGAATTCTTGATCCAAATTAACATGTGCAAATGCAATGCTAAACGGCCTTGCTGCTCTACAGTTCCATAATATCCTGCTGTTTTTCCATACAAGCCCTCGTGATCACTATCACAGCCTAGGACATGTTTAATAAAGGCATCTACCAGGAATTTGAAAAATCGGGCACTTGCCACTGAATTTGCAGACATTAGTTTCAATCTTTGACTCTGAGAATATGTGTTGGGAAAAATGGCTTCTTTAGAGTCAGCAAAATATATCGCAATAGGATGTTTTTCATCTGTTGGAGCAAACGTAATGAACCAACTAGGTGCTCCAAGATATGATGTAAGTGACCATATTTCATTACGCATGTGCTTCTTCTGCGTGTTGGAGCCGGGAACATGCGTGTTAATGTAATCAATATTGCTGATCATCTTGAAGCATTCTTGTTCTTCAGGGCTTAGCTCCTCAAATTTTACAGAGCCGCTCTGCAGTTTGGTAATTAGAGGTAACAGCATAGATTCTCTGGTGTTCAACACACGGTCTGCTATGGAATCAAAGTCTGACTTTTTGGTGAGTAAGTATCCTCCTACATTACTCTTTTTTATTTGGGCATGATTGAATGCAATTAAGGGAAAGTATGGATCTTGTTGGAATCGCTTGTCATGATACATTAGTAGATGCTTTTTGTGCAGCTGCTCTGATATTTGCTGTTGTCCACGGTTGTTTCCTAGGCCTCCTAATCCATATGGAAACAGCCAAGGGAATATCTGAGGATATAACTGTGGGTTGTCATATATGCTTTCAGCATCTTCTTTTTCTCCAATCCCAAGTGCCTTGCCACCTCGAGCAAAGTGCATTAAGGCTTTTTGTTTGATTACTCCTCTTTCATCTTGATCCATCAGTCTTGTGAGCTCATCAGGAGTCAAAGTCTGCACTGTGAACGAACATGGACCTTCTTCAGTACCTTGATCTGGCTCACTGTCATTGACTGCTGTTGACTCTGGATCCTTCGTGGCATTAACTTCTTGATACTCAACAACTACAGGAGGGACATCCTCTGGATATTCATCCATGTTTTTCTGTGAGATCTCAATGTCCTGATAGTCTATGTGGTTCAACTTCAGCCATTCTAAGGCATCCATTACTCTGTTCTTGCGTACTAACAAAGGTGTTCTTTTCCAGTCACCTGATGATGGCTGAGATGGACCCAAATACAAAAAGGCTAAGACCTCGTCTAGTTCTTCTTTCTTGGGTGGTAACACTGACATAATCTTGGGCATTGGTACAGCATGGCAAACAGCATTGCAATGCATCTTGGATTTTCTGGACTTATTGACTTGGACAACACAGTAGTTTCTGACAACTTTGGATATTAAAAGGTGTTCTGTCCATGACAAATTCTTTAGCTGAGGAGGAATATCTCCGATCCATAGTCCATTGGCAAGAGCAAGCTGTGGAATTTTGTCCTGGTTTAAGGTATCCAAACAAGCATGACACACGTGCTCACAGCTGCGGTCTAATACAGGGCCCTTCAAATCTGTAATAACCTTCTTCTTGGATAGTCTCTCTTTGCGTGTTACACCAGGTACTTCTAAGCAAGAAAAAATGTTATTGTCTATCAAATCTAATGCTGTAACGTGTTTAACGCTTTTCAGTTCTCCGCATACGGCACATCCATATTCTTCAATGTTTTCAAATTCCAGCTCCTTACAAAATCCGTTGATTATTGATCTTTGTAGCTTTTCTGAAGGTGGTTGAGGAGGAAACAGAGATTCCTTGTATTTTTTGGCGTTGTACTTTCGCTTTTTCTCCTTAAATTCAGCATTATCTGCCTTTGTTTCCTTCCATCTATTGTGCTCTTTTAGTTTCAGCTGAGCTTCATTTTTTTGTCGATACAGACGCGTTCGCTGAGCTGTTGTAAGGGGTTCTTTGTTTGCTTCAAATACAGTCAAAAACTGTGGGCATTTGCTGCAGTCATGCTGATTGATTTTTGCTATAATGTAGAACAAGTCTAATCCACGCCTGTTGCCAATCACCTTGTGCTTTTTTCCAATTTGCAGCAGCATGTTTTTTGTAGCTCTTTCACAAAGTAGTGAAAGTGGTACCTGAATTGCAGGAACACTTGCAAATACTTCTTTGTCTTTATTGTGGATATACCCTGCAATACGATATGTTTTATCAAGATTCACTTGTGCATTCGGATCTAATGCAAGCAAGTCTTCTGCAGTCCAAGACTTTTTTGCTTTGTATCCACCACCGTAATATTTTTGATCAATTGAGACTGATTCTCTCAATGTTACTTGATTACTGTGCTTTAGTGGTTCATACATAACAAAACCATGTGAGTATACTGATGTCTGAGCTATTAACCTACAGAAATCTGCTCTTTTGATAAAATTCCGTTGCATTAAAGTTCTACGATAACAAATGATGTGTGCAACTTGCCTTCTAGGAACACAGAATTGCCACCAGTGGTACGGGCAGAACATCTGTGCAGAGTGTAGAGTTGTCAATGAGTAGTGTAAGCAGTTGTTGTAAGAAGCATTCTGTGGTTCAATATAGCGTTCCAATATGTTCAAGCGTTTTGTTTTGTAATTTTCAGACATAGTTCCATGCAGGCTAGTCCACGAAGAAGACATTGCCAATGTACGTTGCTTTTTTTGACAGTTCATGTACGGGAACTGTTCAGCGCTTTTGGTGATGGTGGCTGCTACCATGCTGCTAGGCAGCGAGAGTTTTGGATGATCCCTATACTCTCCTAAAGGGAGGCTACTCATTTCTTTGAAACAGCCAGAGTCCAAAGGCTGCACAGAGCTTATGGTGCCTGTTACCAGGGTACTCCTGTGTCTGAGACAGCTGGAGTCCAAAAGCTGCCCAGAACTTATGGTGCCTGGTACCAGGTTACTCCTGTGTCTGAGACAGCCAGAGTCCAAAGGCTGCACAGGTCTTGTGGTGCCTGTTACCAGGGTACCCAGGTACATAGACCAGTCTGGGTCCATGGACTGAGCAAAGTGCATCCCTATGGCATTTGCACTCAAGTTGCAGGGCAAGGAGAGATACTGCTTGCATCCTCCAAGAGTGGAAGGTGCAGTGATTGTATTACCCTTGCCTATAGTGTCTAGTGTGGCTCAGTCATAATGTGCAATCAAGCAACCGCTATCATGGACGTACTTTGTTTGGCAAGTGGTGAGTGGTAAGTAGAAGGCCTGCTACAGCTTTCATATAGAAGAGCTGTAGCCAGAAAGCAGAGAGCTAGAAGCATAAAGATGCTGGTGGACATGGTGGTGGTTCAGAATCAAGAGGTGAGACGCTCAATCAATGATGGGATCCCGCTATATACTGCTTACATAAGACAAACTGACGCTTAGTGTGAAGGAAAGGTATTTGTAGCCTTTTTCATTATGAACACAGTACTATGAATGTCTAGAGTAAGAAGATTGTACACTATGTCGACGGAAGCTATGAATAGCTACAAACGGTGTGATGTCACAGTGCATAAGCTTGTAACTGCATTCAATCTCCGCTTTAATTTAGAGCGGCACATTATAATTTGAAGAACAGCAGAGTTTCACGTGCAGAAGCGTCATACACGTCAGCTTGCTCCTTCACTCTATCCCGCTCAAATGTTCAGTAAACTGGCTGAGGAGACTATTGTTGACATTTTCCACTATGTAGGCACAGATGAAGACCACAAACATGCAATGTTCATGGCTTGTCGCTATGTCAACAAACAATTTGCTCGAATACTCATCCCTGAAGTCTTTCGTGTCATTCATGTGAAGCCGTTTGACCATGGGTTCAAGAAGGACTACTTCAAGGACATTATCGAGTTTCTCTTTGTTAAAGATCACATCGGGGAAGCTGTCCGGGAGTTCATCATTCAAGGGCCATCCAACCATTCTGCTGCCCGTTCCACAGGCACCCGTGGAGTGTTGCAGTCAGCAGTACTCTCTCAAATGCTATCCATGCTTCCTCGCCTTCTGGATCTTCACATGATAGACCTCACCTTTGTCACCACCGAAGTCTTCCTGGATGGTACCACCCGAGATCCTCCAAACTCTTTCACCTCTCTTGTTCTTTCACATGTGATCATGGATAGTGCTGCTCTATATCCTGGACAATCACTTCTCTTGCCATCATCTTTGCAGAACCTGACAATTGGGTTCTGCATGTGGCCATCTTTGTCCCATAACATTTACCATGGTTACTCGACATATCCACTCAACGTTACCTCAGCATGCACCTATACCTCAGCTCCCACTCGCCTCTTTGCCACAATGAAGATGTTGCAACATCTTCACGTATACCATCATCATACGAAGGAAGTCTCCAAGGTCACTGCCGCTATCAAGAACAATGAAGCAACCCTGGAGACGTTGAGCATCTGCCTTGACATGAATGGTCTGTATTTCACTTTATATTCCCCTTGCTGCAGCACTGACAGAGCTGTTCAGACTCGTACCTTCCACTTCTCCATACTTGCAACAAGTTACAGCACTTGTGTATTTTACCTGCAGTCAGAAATACTGCAAACATCCTTCGCCTTCTTTTCAAGAACATTCCTACATCTCCCTTTCCTTCATCCATCACGAAGCTTACAATTGCACTGGAGATCAGTGGGATGAAGTCACTGAACTCCATCCGCGACCAGCTGCAAGGATACTCATGGGCACACCTTGCTGCTCAAGTTCTTCAACATTTGCCAAACATTCAAGAGGTCTGCTTACATATATCCAAGTCACAAATCTTGCCTGCACTTGGGGAAGAAAGTCTTCCATTCGTTCGCATGTTCCAGAACAGCTTTCAAGAAACAAATGTATCAGGTATAGTCAGGAATGTATATACAAATCCAGATCACTGATAGATTTTGCAGCTACTTACAACTGTGTAACTGGCCAGCGATGCTGCATTGACTCTAATCACTCTATTAGCATCGCATGGTATGCTTTACGGCAGCTGACTTTATGATATAAGCACTGATACCTAGTTAGATAATGTGCTCCACACATGCGGGTATATTCGCTGTCCCCTCTTGGAAGTATAGTACTTGTTGGGTTAGAGTATTCACCGTGTTTATGCAAACAATTTTCTGCAGTACAAGGGGACTATGTGTTCAAGGAATGTAGTGCAGAAATCCGACAGGAAATGCTTGAAAATATTCCAATTGCAAATCGAACGCTTGCATTAGTAAGCACATAGGCGCCTGAGCCGCAAGCCACGTCAGCAAAGACTGCTTCACGCCTTTCAACACTTACCACCATGAACAAGCAGCCTGTGGAGCTGCTGGACAAGGTAATGAAGGAGCTGAGCATAGATGACGCTCAAGGTGTTCAAGCTCTTCGTCAATGCTGTGAAGTCAGCAAGCATTTGCGGAAGATAGCACTGCCTCATGCTTGGAAGTCCATTCGATGCCTGCCACCAGCTGGTGGAAGCTTGGAAACGTTCCGCGAGTTTGACACCAGCTCTCCGTGGGAGAATCACAACAAGTTCTTCTTTGCTACACCTGCCATATCCTGCCATGTCAAGAAATTGACAGTGGTGGGAGTTCACCCGGAATACTTTCTTCACCCGAAGCACCACTACCACAAGCACGCCTTTTCATACGTTTCGATCCATGCCATCCATAACCTCATCAGCGCTTTTCCCAATCTCAAACATCTTTCAGTCCAGAGGGTAGTTTTGAAGCCTTGGCTTCATAGCAGCCATGAGGACTACCTTCCTGCTGTTCTGCAGCTTCCCTCAATCCAGAAGCTATCTTTGCATGAAGTCAGACTCCCTGAACTCCCCATCGATTCGATCAGCTTCCTCCAGATTCCTTCTATTACCTCTCAGCTCTACATTCGGTGCACATGGTCCCTCGATGACCCAACGCTGGCTCCCGACTTCTCCGACATCATCTCCCCTTCTGCCTCTCTACAGAGCCACGTTTCCTACAACATAACACGGTCGCACATGGAGTATATGACAAAGATGGAGGGACTGAAGACGCTTCAGGTGTACAAGGAAATGGTTACGAACCCGGAAAAGCTACAAGCTGTGATCAACACCAACGCTGGTACGCTTGAAACTGTGCTGCTCCAAATCTGTAAGTTGTCACTCTGGCACTTAAAGAGCTCATTCGATGACGGTATTGTAGGGGATAGTTCGGAACAGCCCTGTCTCTCCGAATGCTTAAAGCTGAAAGAGTTTACTCTTGCGCTTTGGCCATGTATCAACGAGACTTGCGGCAAGTACTTCAGGGAGATGTTCCAAGGTCTTTTCCTCCAATTGCCAAAAAATTTGCAACGCATCCGCATTCTTCTTTTTTGGGGATTGGACATCTGGAGTACGTGAATCTAAAAATTACGCTATATATGCAAAAAGGGCTAAAAGATGGTTGGTGTAGCGGTCTATGTCCCTGCTGTTGAGGATTACGAGCAGGAGGAACAAAGCGTAACAGAAGACAAACAATGCCAATGCACAGAGTCTATCAACTGGGCACTGCTTGCTCAACATCTTGTTGCTTCACCTGCCAATCCAGGTGTCATGGACATCGAACTTGTTGGGCCTGAGAAAGCACACGAAGGGTTTTGGTCTAGGCAAGACAATCTCAAGGAGCATATTTCCCAGCAGCTTTATGGTGAAGGGTACAAAGGTCTGTCATAATACTCATTGACTGAGGTCAAAAGGTCTAATAACAGAAAATTGATGTACAGGATCCTTGAACTTTCTGTATTGCACTGGGTTCCCTTTTCTCTCTGAGTTGTAGATGGGGGTACGATCATGAGTATGGAGAACAGGAATGCAATGTGTCAATGTTTTGAATGGCAAAAATTGGATCTAAACATGCACACAGTACGATTGGCTCACATGTTAATGTCACTTCCTAACTTCCTTTTGCCATAAGCTATGGTATTCTAACAGTTGCAACTGAAAGGCCTTTTCAGAGCACGTGTAAGCACTCTGCTTGATAAGTGTAAAATCACATGACACAAATCACATGATTATGTGAGGGCCACGTCAGTGCGCTCAGCAACTACCCTTGCTTTTAACACTCACCACCATGAACAAGCAGCCAGCAGAACTCATCAACAAGGTCTTCGAAGAGCTCGCTCTAGACAAGGACGGTGGCTACGAGGCCCTGCACTCATGTATCAAGGTCAACAAAGCGCTCCGAGCCCTGGGAAGACGCTTTGCTTGGAAAAGTGTTGAGTGCTTGCCACGCGGACACCCACACTCCTACATCTCTGCCTCTGCTTCTCCCTGGGAGCCGCAAACCAAGTTTTTCCATACTACTCCGGATACATCTCAGTTTGTCAAGCACATAACAGTCATAGGAGTCCACCCCGAATATCTCTACGACGAGGAGGAATCATACCTTTTTGGCGATCTACTGGCTTCGGTACCCATTTGTGCCATCGACAACCTTATCAGTGCGCTCCCCAACCTTACCTCTCTGTACCTCGACAGGGTCGCCATACACCCTTGCCTTCATAAAGAACACGAGAGCTACCTCCCTGCCGTCCTTCAGCTTCCCGCCCTTCAGAAGTTGGCTCTCCAAATGGTAGTCATTCCCAACCTTGACAACAATTCTACCACCTCCACCTTTCTCCAAATACCCTCTATCACTTCTGAAGTCTATGCCGAATGCAAGTGGCTCACCGACCATGTCCAGTTTGAAGATAATGACGACCCAAATCGTTTCAATTCCATCATCCCTCCTCCTTTGTCCCTGTCCAGCCACGTGTGTTTCAGGGTTACACAGTTCCACTTGGAGTATCTCAAGAGAACGAAAGGCTTGAAGAGGCTGGAAATATACAACATGGTGCTGTTCGGGAATGATGTCGATGAACATGTGGATGAGGTGATCAAGAACAACAAGGATACGCTCGAGTCGTTATCTCTTGAATCCTGTAAGAGGTTCTTCACATATTCTTATCAAGGCACTAATCACCCAGTATTTAGACCTGGCTTTCATCACACTGGCATCCCATTCACAGTGCACTAAGTTGAAGGATTTCACCTATGGGATAGTGGGCATTACGCAAGACTCTACATTCGAGGACGAAGAACAGGCCCTCAGCAACCTGATACCTCGGATGCCTAAGAACCTCAGCCGCATTCGCCTGGCTTTTGTCTGGGGGTCAATGAGATGGTGTACGTTCAATTCATCAGATCATGGTCCATTTATCATCTCACATACTGCTGAGTAGACGATTACGATTATCAAAACCATCACTCAGTTCCCGTATCTGCAAGCATGAGCCAGAAGGAATTCAGAGAGCGTCTGGAAGCCTTCTTTTGGGGGCAGCTGGCGGGATATCTCAAGATCTCTCTTTCCACACACGCTGCGGTGGAGATAGAGATTCTTGGATCTGGTCGCGGTGCAGCTGACTTTTGGCCTAATCAAGTCGGCTTGCAAGAGTATATCCGCAAGGAGTTCTACAATCAGGGGTTCCAAGGTACGTAATACTGACTGAGCACATTGGACACCATGAAGCTCACTGTGAAGCTAGATGTAGAAAGGGTCACTTTCCTGTACAACGAGCAGTACCCTTTGTACTCTGAGCTGTACGCCGAATCAGTGCACTAAACTGCACTGCTCTTCAAACCTGTTCCCTTTTCATCTATGCTTCGCAGTGCACAGCCATATTTTGCTGACTCATCTGCTGTCCCTTGACTCCCACGAGTTTGTAGGTTAAGATGAGCGGTAGTATATAGCTAGTCAACCTGTACACGCAAATATCCAGAATATTTATACCTCCTTTGCCTCATGACAGAGTGCTATTGGACCATATTGATCCTGTAAGGGTAGCTTCGTCGAACAGAAGAAGCAGAAAGGAACTTGATTGCAGAGATCATGCTAGATTACAAACAGGAGACAAAGAATTACGAGCGCATGGGAGCCTTGCCCTTGCTCTTGTAAGTTCCATGTGGAGAGGCGACAACAACTAAGCCAAAGACGTTAAGATTAAGGTTGGGCACGATGGTGTTGTTGTTGTTCTTGTCCCAATAACCGATGCTGTAGAACACGCCCAAAATACACTGCTCCGGAATGTCTTGTGTAGCGATCTTTGGCGCAGTGTCCATGACCGTACGAACATCGATCTTGTTGCTGGAGAGACTGCCCTGAACATACTCTCGCAGATCCCATACTGGAACTGTGACAAGTTGTATCAGAAACCAGCACAGAAACAAATGTGAGAACTTACCGTCGTCAGCATAGTTGAGGATGTGCTGATCGCCCATAGGCACAATGAACGACTTGTAAAAGGCTCCTTGAGGCTGCTGCTTGCTCTTCTTCTTCTGAGGCCCGAAAATGAATGACCTTCCGCTACTGGAAGCAGAGAAGTACGGAGCCGCTAGAGGTGTAGTTTATTGGACAGTGAGTTCTATGACGAAGTGCACATATTTGATACATACAAGGAGTCTTTCGCGGAGAGCCAGTATAACTATCTGAGTGAGGCATGGTCTTGAAGCTGATTCCGTTGTTGTAGGTAGGAATGCTGATCCTCTTGACCCTTCGAACAGCTCCAGCAAAGCCAGCAAGACGATAGAGATGAATGTCCGAAAAGGCGAGCTGAATAGCCTTTTGCTGTCTATTGTTGACTGCATGTCCATGAGCACCGCGATTGAACATCGATAATATACGGTACTCACCTTGAGTACCGCCAAGGTCGTTCGACACATGCATACCCCAAGACACAAACACCTCTGCAGCGCTGACAGACCCAACCTTTGCAATGGCCTTGACGCGGCTAGTTCTGAGAATGAAGTAGTCCTTGGGGTTAGCGGTCATCATATTGACAGCACCGCAGAAGACGGGAGCGGTGATAACAGCCTTGACTTGACTGTACAAAGACTGAGTATGAACCAGGCGAGAGTTATAGAAGGCAACTTACTTCTTCGACTCGACAGTAGGGATCTTAAAGTGCCGTAGAGCAACTTCAATATGTGCTGCATGAGCTGAAACCTCCATCTGAGGCTCAACATAGCTGCACAGTAATATGTCAGCCAGATTTAGTGAATTTGTCAAAGATATTGCTTACCGAAGCGGAGGGAGGGTCTGGTAAAAAGGCACCAGGAACTTGTCAAATTTATCAGCCAGGTCTTCGTCGTTCATCATTTGCTCGAGGATTGCTGGGCTGCAAATGTGACATTCCTTTGGCCTGCTGAACGTCAACATCACGACTTGGGACCACCAAGGGAACACTTACGCCTTCCAAGGCTCCACAGGGCCACCAGCAGGAGGAATAGGGGCCTTCTCATCGTAGTCAGATTCAGCCTCACTATCCTCGTCGTTATCGTTGCTAGGCTCCATGTCTCTATGTTGGCTGTCGTCGAGGAAGAGGTTGTTGTCTCGGTCTTCCTCTGGCTGAGAGAACCGCGTGGCAGATGAAGCCCCAACATACGAGCTTTGAGACTGAGGTGGAGTTTCCTCGCGTCGAACCTTCTTAGCTGTCAATCTTTCAAGGAATGAAAGTATGAGCAGGTGCAAATCTCAGATGCAGACATACTTACTGTGCAAGAGGATGATCCTCCACATTATCCAGCTCCATGGGACTGGATAATGCAGGAAGATGGCGCTTCTTAGATGGAGTCTTCCTATGCAGATGTAAGATGTGATGTCTGGCCACAGTTAGTGTCATAGCTTACACAGGAGAAGGTGTGGGTGGCGTGACTCTGTTCTCATTCTGTTGTCGAGCACTACTATTGCTGCTGATTAGTTGCTTATATAGTCAAGCACTTCATAACAAACGCACGGCTTCCTTGGGCTCTCCATGATATTCTCATCCCAGTCTTCACTGAAACGACCACGAGAGGTGATCTTGCCTGGTCGAGCGCTGGAGTCCTGATGCTTCTCAGACACATGGGAGCGAACACTTGCACATACATGAATAAGTATAGAAACACACTGATCAAAAGTGAACTTCTTACGGTATAACCACCTCCACCTTTCCCTTGACTGAGGAGGTTGCCTGCTTGGTAGGCCGAGTATCTTCGTCATCTTCGTCGAGCTCATTCATCTCGTAGTTCTCCTCTTCAAAGTCTTGATAGCTAGGTAAAAAGCCCAGCATTGGTCAATACACAATATTGACACAGTAGTGTACAACGAGTTTCATACTTGACAGCAGGTATGGTAGCCTTGCGCCTGGGCTTGGGAGGAGAGACAGGAGCTGGAGGATCTACCAGCTCAATGTCCTCTTCGTCGTCTCTGAAAAATGTTGATTAGTGGCCACCATATTGAAGACCATACAAGCAAAGCAGTAAAACTGCTTAGCATGCAAAGGGTGTACATGGTGAAGTGATGAAATATACAATGGATGTAACACTTACTTAACAACCTCTGTGGTCTTTGGAGCTTTGGGAGGGCGGCCCCGTTTGCGGGGAGGCTTCGGAGGTTCTTGGTCCATATCATCATCATCATTCCTGGTAAATTGGTAAAAGGGAGGTATATAGCATTCAATACAACAAACATACCTGGCAGGAGGCTGGACTTTGCGAGGGCGACCAGGACCTCGACGTGCAGCAGGTTTGCCATCATCCACTAGCTTTCTGTGCAAAGAATTTAGTTCGTTCTGGGTAACACAAAGTAACAACTTACCCTTTGGTGTCCTCCTTCTTTGCCTTGGAAGGACGACCACGAGGCTTGGGAGCAGGTTCCTCTTCGGAGGAAAGGACGTAGTCAGCGTCCACCACGGGGGAAGACTTCTTCTTCTTTGCCTTATAAGGCGCCCTAACATTATCAAAGATCAGAACATCAATCATCATAAGGAAGCCAAGTAACTTGCCTTGTATCTTCGTCGTCCTCAATATCTTCCTCGCTGAAGCTCACATCGAAAAGCTCCTCCTTGATCCAGTCTTCAGCAGCTTTAGAACTGGCCGGTTTGCCTCCAGACCGCTGATTTTTGCCACTAAAAACATAACTTAATAGTGTGTGTCAAAAGCACAGAGAGTGTAGCGTACTTGGCAATCTTGGTGCTGGTAGTGTTCTTTGTAGACATAGTAGGCATGTTGAAGACAGATAGATTGCTTGAGGTAAGCTGATGGCAGAGAGCAAAGAGCTGGAGACTTTGAATTTTCTTCAAGGAAGATGGGGGTTAGAGACCAAGAGACCTCTGGCGTGCCACGTCAACATCATAGCCTTTTATAAGAATGTCTCTGATGGATATGTCGGAGTTGAATGGTACTGTACAGTTTTTGATTATGAAACATTAACTTTAAAACATGTGATTAATCAGATTGGGCAATTATATAAGCTCTCTTCTCCCTCTTGCTTCCAATCTCCTTCCGAAGTGCAACTTTGGTTGGAAGCAGCATGGCGGTGAATATCCTGTATCGTGACAAAGAAAAATATCGTAAGTACACCTTTTTAACACAGATGTGATGCTCATAGCGAAGCAGAGAACAAATTGAAGCAATCTATAGCAAATGCCCCGGAAAGCAGCCCGACTGTGAGATCTATGGCTGACCTATCCAATGTACTACCCATCAGTTTATTTTTTCAAATTGTTTCTCTCTGACGTCATGAACTAAGCCTACGAATGTGCGAGGCAACACAGAAGTTTTGCAAGCAAAGCCACAGGGGTGGTTGCAACTAGTTTGGCCTTCAACAGAGAACAGTAGCATGGAGGAAGTGATCTTGAGCGCACAAGGCTACGTTACAAGCAAGAATCTCCCTCCTGTTCACAGTCGCAAGCAGTGAGTGTAGCACACAAACCTATAGAACCAGTTAACTACAACTTCTACAGGCTCAGCAGAAACATTCAACACAGCAACCAATCGGTGGACATTACAGGGCTAGGCACGGAAGTGTTTGATAAGTATATGCAAGCTCTGCTTGCTGTTCATCACGTTCTTTCTTCCCACCTGCCTGCGGAGTCTTTGCAGCCTGTTGTGACCCGCTCAGAGAAGGGAGACCTGATTCTGTCATCACATAACCGGTACTACACCTTGCAGCAAGACATTCAAGATGCCATCATCGACTTTGACAAGGTCATAGACCCTATGGGCGTACTGCATACCAACAAGCCTGTTGATGCAGAGTACACGGAGGACAACAAAGTGGAGTATTTTGAGAGGCACACAGATGTCTCTGAGTAAGCAGACATCTCTGCCTTGCACTGAGGCAGCTTTATGGCTGACTGTGTAACCGTCAGAACACCTGCATACACCACCATTTCTCCGAACATGATCCAGCTTGGAGATCTGGTTGAACTACAATTCACTGTTCGCGCCTTCCCGTTTGGAAGTGGAAAGTACAAGATGGTACTTCAGCTACGTACTGTGGCTGTTCTAGATCGTGCAGCAGAAGAGGTGTGGCTTCCATCACGCTCAACCATTGTATGTGCTGATTAACTATCAGGATCTTATTCAACTGCGGCTATCAAGTATGAAGGAGGAGGCGCTGAAACCAAAGGCCACTAAACGCAAGACAGGATATCGGAATACCATGGACGAAACAGAGTACAAATTCAAGAAACTCAAGCTCGCAGATGGCAACAGAGAGGACGGAAATCAAGGAGAGGTAGAAGAGTCCACGAAAGGAAGCAGTGAGGATCATATGGAGACGACTGAGTAGAAACACTGAATACACATAAGCTGAGAGCAAGGTTTCTTAGACAAACATGTATCCATGCATTGCAAGATAAGAACTTACTGCTAAGCATTGCACAGAGTAACGCTTTCCCAGGATTCAGCTCCTATGGTAGTCAGTGACCAGGACGACGCATTTCCCTTCAGCAAAAGAATGAGAAGAGATCTCTGCTAGGAGTAGCCAATATATATCACCTGTAAAGATGGTGCAGACGGAGGAGAGGGTGCTCCACCCCAAACTGTGCCAGACAAAATGTAATGCTGCGCAGGATATGGCAACAGTGGTCTTCCTAAGACATTAGGTTGCAAAGAAGGAAGGGGAGAGGGACTTCTGATGAACGTAGGCAAGCTGCACCAAGCTTTGCAGAAACAGTTCAGTCAAAGTGTAACTCCGTGTGAAGAATGACGTAGACGCACCAGCAACCTTCTGAGCATACCTCGCACATGTCCAAAGTGATTGATGTGCCATGTACCAAAGTAGCTTTGGACCTGACAGATCTACCTCTCTCCTTCCCAAGCTCAGAGCCACCAGCTTAACATCATCCGCACTCCCTGAGAATATAGCAACGGTGACAACAAGGTAGCCAGACCTTGACATCTTATAAGCTGTAACTTGGCCCACGACCTCTAGCCAGAATTGAGGATGTGAAGGGGTAGATGTACGCCAGAGTGACACGTAATCGCCAATGTGTATGACATTCTGTTCAGGGGCAGTGGCCAGAAAGGCTGGATTACTCTCCGTCCATGATATGGCCTGGCGAAGATAGACCACGGTAAAACCAGGGCCTGACCTAGAAGCAACACTTCTGGACAAGAGTCGCTGGGATGCTGGTGATGAGGCAATGATGTTCTGTACTGTGGTATACTCTCTATAGTTGAGTACATTGATCTGGGACAAGATAGACGGCCACCAAGTAAAACCTGGTGGCACTGCAGAGATTGGTTGTGAAGAGGGTGGCAGGTGTTGAGAGTGAGGTAAGGACAGTGTTGAGATAGAAGATGTTTGCATTGCAAGAAAGGATAGTGTAAATGTAAAGAACGTAGTGGCTGAACAAGGAGGAAATGAGTGTTGCAGACGAAGTTGATATTGAATCAGGCGCTGAGGTTAGAGTAGCGCTAAAACAAGAGCGTCAAAAGCAGAGCGCTTTGACCAGCGCTTGAATGTCACCCATCGAGCAAATCACAATAGTGATATATAGAGGTGACTAGCATACTGACTTGTGTAGCTACGTATAGTACAGGAGATGAAATATTGCAGTACACTGCTATGGAAATGTCTATAGTCCGGTCTTGTAGTCAACTTCCAGCAAAGAAAACGTAGATAGTGCTCGCTCCAGAGTGACATTGTCCAAGCAAATGGCGTCTTGATCATCCTGGGTGAAGTTATCCTCTACACAGCGCAAAACCCTCCCTAGTGCCTGAAGAACGTCAGCACTTGTAAGCTCTGTCTTCCATCTTGGTAGTACGCCCAACTTCCTCAATCCTCGAATAGCGTTGCCATTCACCTCCAGAATCAGCTCAGCCATTTCCTCCAGTGTAGGACGCACAGCAACACCGGCCTGAATATAATCAGCTACCAGTTGATAGGCCACCAGAGGACCAAGCTCCTTGAATGTGTCTTGATGGTGGTAACCACGTTCGCCAGAGAAAAACTTGAACATCGCCAAAGGAGGAATGTTGTATTGACGTTCCTCAAGGACTCGTGACTCTTGATGTCCAGGGAGAAGGTTTGCCCTCTGCTGTTGAGTGACAGGAAGTTGAGAATTGGGCTGTTCTGGGGCAGCAAGTGGCTTCTGAGGAGGGATGTGATCATTGGGATCTATGGCAGCGGCGATGAAGTCTTCCCAATCTGATGCAGCTTTCCAGATGTTCTCCACAGGAACTTTGGTGGGAAAACGACGTGGAGCGGTCCTGCCATATACATCGCGATTGATGAAGTGATCTTCTGTCTTGCTTTCCTTGAATGCATCTCGCTTGACTTGCTCCCAATGTTCAGCAGAAGTGAAAAAGACTTGATGATATCTTGTGATGATAGGGGCACCAAAGGTAAACTTTCTGGCCATGATGGCACTGAACACCCCTTCACGAGATGCAATGTGATTATTGGAGAAGGGGCCTGGATCGGAGCTCTGCAACACATCCAGAGATGGAAGGGCTTCCAAAAAGGGGAGATAGGCATCTAGGTCTGAGTGAACCTTGGAAAGCAGGGAATCTTGAGAAAGATCTGGTAGCGTCTTGGACGTAAGTGGTAGAAGGTGCAGCAGGAAATGACCAAAGCGGATGATGTTGTTGTTGATCCATGCAGATGGGTCCATGGAATTCACTTCTGGCATCTTCACCACTTCGCTGAGAGCAACAACACTTGCGTATTCCGTGGATGATGAAGAGAACACAGGGTGGGTCTCAAGTTGGTGAACGAAAGGGACAAAGGTGGATGGCGATACGGTAACAATACCTCGAGAGAGAACATTCCCCTTGAGGTATTGAAAAGCATGGAAGGTGGCAGGAAGGTAGAAAAGCCCACTACCAGTGTAGGAGTATAGGATGGAGAGAAATCGAGCTTTGGCATACAGCAGTGGTTCATCTGGAAATCCAAGCCAGCGAGGCAACAGTTGCATGAGATGATCTGTTGCTTGGGAAAGAATGCCGCTCTCTCCTAGTACTGTTTTCTTGAACTTCAGTGTGACTTTGTCGGCTTTGCTGGATAGCGCTCCACCAGCAGCATAGTCTGCAGGATCATAGCTGGCGTTGGTTTGCTTTGTCTGGATGTTCCTGTACACAGCACGTCCAAGCCGATAGTACCACTCAGGTTTATCAGATTCGTCTTCGTGTATGCCGTCAATGATCTTGTCGACGAAGCCCTCCAACCACAGGTAAGCCATCATATAGGTCGTCAGGTAGTTGCCTCTCTTGATATTGGCCCATGTTTCCAGAGCGCTTGCAGATAGAGTCAGGCTCTCCAGCTGTTCCCAGGTATGGTGGAACCGCGCAACAGTTTCTGTGTCATATCGTTGCACTGTAAACATGCTGCGCAAGGAGGACCACGAAGTCTCTGATGACGATGAAGGCAATAGGAGGACTTCTCCTGTCTTGGAATAGAGGACAGCGTGCTTGATGTCTTCAATGTAGCTGGAAATGTCTGGCAAGGCAGATGGCAATAGCTTTTGCAAGTAGGCTGATGCAGTAATAAGACACAAATATACAGAGCTTCTTGTCTGTAAACTTACCGCAATACACTACACTGCTTGAGCCCTCATCGGAGTCCTCTGGTCTGGGCGGAGAAGGTACGGATACTTCTGTATGATATTCTGCTGCTTAGAATCTGAAATGCACAAGAATTGCAAAGTGATTACCTGAGCGCGGAATCCCTAAAAGCCTATGGCTTCGCCGTTGTTGCCTCTGTGATTCACCAACAGATCGGTTTACTTGGTCTAGCTTACGCTCTGACAAATTTGTTAGCCAGCTTCAGGTAAATTGGTAATTAATTACTCTTGCTGAGTTCGTCAGAGTCTTCCTTGTCTTCCTTACGGCTGCTGTCGTCTCTGTCATGGACTGGCTTACGTTCTGATGTAGCTTGTTAGCCAGCTTTCAGTACATTGGCGATTACTTACTCTTGCTGAGTGGGACAGAGTCTTCTCTGGATTCCTCACCGCTGTCACGGTCGCTGTCTTCCCTCAGCTTACGCTCTAATATTTTTTATTAGACCACGTTAAGAACCTTAATAATCACTCACTCTTGCTAAGTGGGATGGAGTCTTCTTGGTCTTCTTCGTCGCTGTCACTGGGTGATGCACTCCTGAGCTTCTTCCTGTTCTTGGCTTCCTCTCCCTTGCTACTTTCCTCTTCCTCGCTACTTTCCTCTTCCTCAACACTCCCCTCTTGTTTCTCGTCTTCTTCTTCTTCTTCTTCTTCCTCCTCCTCCTCCTCTTCCTCTTCCTCTTCATCACTTCGCTGATCATTCCTGCTGTTCTTAACAGGATTGACACTGGTGTTCCTCTGTCCTTCCTTTGCCTTCTTGACAGACTGAGAGCTTGTGGAGGAGCTTCGAGATGAACTTCGAGAGGATGAGCTTTGAGAAGGGCTGGGCCTCTTCTGACCTTCTTTGTGTTCGTCATCTACTGGAGTCTTGCCTCCACTTCTCCCTCTGTCTTCATCGGCAGTATCTCTCTTCATGTGGTCCTGGCTGTCTGGACCATTTGGCTCGTCTGCTGCAGGTGGTAGATCGTTGCCAAGAAAGAAGCGCTTTCGTTCAAGACAAAATGTGCGCCAGGATGCAGTAGCCTTCACCCTCCGAGAGAATGCAGGTGAAGGTGAGTCTGAGAACTGTCGGAGGCTGGGAGCGTATTCCCAAGGGGTGGGAGAAATGGATGAATCACCGTCTTGCATAGTGATGGCTTGGAGGATAGCTTCTGTGTCAATTGCAACATTGGCAGAAGGAGGTAAAGTGGCCAAAGACTGAACCATGGAAGACAGAGAGCCTCGGACGACTTGATTGAACGTAGACTGGTTCTGGGTACGCAGTGGAGGGGGAGACCGGGGAATGCAGGATTTACCATCTTCCATGGTAATGGCCTGAAGAATGGAGTTGACGTTGACATGAATATTGAAGGAGGGAGGCAAGGCTGCCAAGGACTGAAGCATGGAAAACACAGAGTCTCTGACAACTTGATTGACTGCAGAAAGATTCTGAGTAGGCAATGGAGATGTGCTGCCTGCATCAGGCAGTGGACGTGCTGCACTTTACAGCATGTGAGTACTAATCTTTATGAGGGAATGAAAAGACAATGCTCACGTCATTAGATGTGCAGCGTGCAGCACATCAGGAACAGCAGAAGAAGACGCATCCAATGGCTGAGGTAACACAGGAGGCCCAGAAGAAAAGTCATGAGAATAGACAATGGAGTAGCGATAGGCCCAGTTGCACTTGACAGGCTCCGAAGTAAGAGAGAGGGGAGGAGTTAGAACGTGGTGGTGCAGGCTGGAGTAGTTGATGCCGCCATAGCCAGTGAGCTCTACAACGAATCCGACTTCAGGGAAGTACATAAAGCCTGGATGTACTTGCTTGAAGGGCACATTTGATCCATAGACCATGGTGACCATAGCACCATACTCGTCATCTGGGTCAAAGCTCCGAGAAGGTGTCCGGGTACCAAACACATGGAGGTCTGTTAGAGAGCTGAAAGCGATCTTCGCAGAAGTGAACTGAGGCTCAGAGAGAGCACCAATACGTGGAGCATTCAGAATTGATAGCCTAGAGCGTATTGGACCACGGCAGTTGAATGGAATACTGTCACTAGTGATCGCTGCCGCAAGAGACGATAGCTGCAGGTAATTTAGCAATCATGATATCTGTCTAGGTGGACAGAGGCCTGTACCTCAATGATCTCTGCATGGTATTGCTCAACAGCTGTCGGAGTATCAGAAGTATTTTGTGTCCAAGCGTCCCAGATAGGGTAGGCACGGTGTTCTTCTATGGTTGGTCCCTCTGAAGAATGCACCATTCTTTCGTATTCCGTACCACCCACTATAGCATCTTTCACAGAGCGAGGAAGGGAAGATCTGCGCAGGGGCTGTGGACCTAGAACCAGGTCACAGAGTGCTCTGCTTGTAGTTTGCATAGTGGGGTTGGATTTAGTACTGTACACCACAGCCTTAGGCCAGAGAAACAAGAATATAAGAACAGGTTGGCGTACACGAGCTGGACAACGTCTGCAAAGTGGAAGTCTTTCATTGCAGTATCTTCAAGCTGATCCTGGTCACGAATGAACAGGTAGTCTCCCTTGTTGAGAAATCCTAGACCTAAGACAGAAAAGAACAAGCCCACTTTAGTAGCAGCGATGACGAAAAACAATAAAACTCTAGTGCAGGAGGTAAAACCTGATGCAGCGTAGAGGTAGTGCTCTTGAATGTGAGAGGTAAAACCTCACACATCTCCAAGCTGAAGGAGAATGGACCAGCAGGCAAAGCAACTCTTACCAAGGTTGACACAGTCCTTCACACTTTCCACCGTCCCATCGCTCAACGTCCTTTTCAACACCTGGCTCAGGTACTCCTGGGTCAGAGGCCAGACAAGGACAATGTGCCGTCCATGTTCCCGCCGAGGACTAGGAACCAGAGGGTGTTTGGAAGAGACCCAAGCTGTGGTGAAACCGGGGCGATGGTTCTTTTCGCGGAGGGGGAGGTCCAAGCACATCTCCAGGTCAGAAAACCTGGGGTGTTTCTTGGAAATCAGAAGGGGCAAGTTGTAAGGAGGCAAGGCAGCCATATCAGATGAGTTCGAGGAGCTGCAAGGAGGTGGCAAGGATAGAGATGGTGGAGGAAGACAAGAGGAAAGCGGGAAATGGAGAGGTGACCGCTAGAGGAGTGCTTAGTCAAAGCTGTTAACGTACGGTTTCCTGCGTCGCCATCAAAGATGCAGGAAACCATACGTTAAGCTTTTTGACTCATCCATCAAACTTTGTTGATCCAGGCGCCCAACAGGTGCTACGTCATAGGGCGCCAGTTCCACGCTGTCGGTCTTTCATAATTAAGTTGTGTACAAGCTTACTGATCTATGTACAGAAAGATGCAAGTTCCAAAGGTGTATACTGACTAGGAAAGATCTATCTTGAAGGCTGCAGCACATTATGCAATCTACTGTACTTACATAAGGCATGTTCTATCATAATCCAGTCCAACTCTATCTTAGCACACACGTCTGAGTCTAGGTTACTCTGTAGGTACTCCATCAACGTCTCCAAGGCATGAAGTACATCCTGAACTGACACTGCTTGTAAACCTGGAGGCAGCAGACCAAGAAGGCGAAGGCCTTTCAAAGCACCTTTGTTCAAAGTATGAACAAATGCGGCGATCTCAGACAAAGAAAGTGGAGGGATAAGGCCAGCTTGAACATAGTCCGCGACCAACAGGTAGGCAGTGAGGGGTCCCACATTCCTGAACTTGTGGTGTGGGCTCATTCTTGGGGACTTGGGATGAAGACCCATGAGAAACTGATACACAGATGCGGCGGAAGGGGTGGGGGAATCTTGGAGAAATGGCCCCCAGGCTGCGGAAGCCTTCCACAAATCCTCTATGATGCTTGGGTCGCGATGACGATTGGATGTTCCATAAGCTCCCATGTCAGCGAAGTAAGAGGGAGGTTTCTTGTCTTCATCCTTGGCCTTGTCATAGAACTTCTTCCACGCTTCAAAACTTAAGAAGTAGACTTGTCCATCGTCCAAAACTACAGGAGCACCGTATGTCACAGCTCGGAAGACCAGGGCACTGAAAAAGGCTTCTCGACTGCATAGTAATTGAGGGTCGTAGGGTCCAGGTGATGCGGCTTGAGCGATGTACAGAGAAGGAGCTCGTTGGCGGAATGGAAGATAGAAGTCTGCGTTACCAGCCACTTGTGCAACCCAGCCAACTCCCGTGCTAGTTGTCACAGGGCCAGGTAGGTTAAGCAAAGGCAGGAGCGATCGGATGAAGTGGAGGAATAAGCCCAAGTGTTTGTCTACGAGGGGGGACGGCACTGTGTACCATTGTGCGTATATAGACTCCAGCTTGCGAAGATCGTTGTGTTGGTCTGTGCCTGCTCTTGCAATAGGGAGCGTCTTGAGAGCAGCGATATAGTTTTCAAATGTTGATCGTCGCACCACCTTGAGGAAGCGACTGGGAAGAACCTGAAGATGTAGGGCTTGAAAGGCTGTGTAGGTTGCTGGTAGGTAGAGTATACCATGGGAAGTGTATGACAGGGTGATAGACAAGAACCGTGCCTTGGCGTAGGCAAGTTTGTCCTTGGGAAAGCCTAGCCATTCCGCCAAGATGACCATGAGGTGTTCAAAGACTTCTGCGAGCACCTCTGGTTCGGTGTAGACCTTCGCTTGAACAGCAACCTGAACAGAGGAAATGTCTGGGATGCTCATGAGAGATGGGGAGTATTTGGCGGGACTGTACGTGATCCGTTGATGTTTGTTGGTTTTGAGATTGGCACAAACATCCCGAGCGAGATGATGATACCATTGATCGCGATGCTTGTCAGATATTCCTTCCATAGCCTTGTCCACCAGCCCCTCCAGCCAGTGGAACGCCAGCTGATAGAAGCCAAGGTACTCGTGACGTAGGATGGCGGATTGAATCTCTGCCTTCGCTCCGTACTTGGCTAACTTGTCTGCGAGTTTCCAATAGCCCGGAAAGCTGGTCAACGTGGCTATGGAGCAGCCGGCGGTGGGAAGTGTGATCAACAGAGAAGCCAAGATGTTCTGTTCCGTGGCAGTAACAACAGCATCTGAAGCAGAAATGTCTGCTTGATCGCTAAGGGCGCTAAGTTGTGATACCGCTGTGTCCAGGCTCTTGGACAGAGCTTGCAAATATTCTGGTGTAAACGTGAGCAAAAAACGCGGCGTAGCATAATGTGGATCTCACTGCCGCGCTTCAACTCCGTGGCCATTATGCCAAGTTCATCGTCCGAATCTATCATGTCACACATTAACTTTACGCTCACGTCATTTATTATCTTTTATGACTAACCAGACTGCGAACTCTGCCTACGTTCACTACGGCGAAGAGGAGTGGTACTGTTCCCACTGACAAGCTCAGGTGGTCCCGGTATGTAACGAGCCCTGGTCTGCTGTAGTGTATCCAGGACGGAGGACGAAGCAGGCACATTAACGTGCCCGCCCAACGCCTTAGCGACTTGACGTTTTTCCTTGCCAGTGAGAGGCGCAGCTGTAGCGCGGAGCCCTTGAAAAATATTAAGACGACGGTCCAGTATATGTGCAACGCCAACAAACGTACGTTTCGTCGCTGGAGCCCCTGAGGAAGGACCTCGCTTTCGTCCGCGACCGTTCGAATTTCCACCTGGGTTCTTGGTCAGCGGGGTGGAATACCATGAGAGCTGCACTCACTTCTATCTTTCTTAGCAGTGCTAGCGTCGTCGGACTTATTCGCTTCTTCCTCCTCTGGGGGCGTGTTCTCTTCATCGGCGGGTGACAGGAGCTCATCACGGGCTTCCCCAAGCACCAACTGTGCTCCTTCCTTTAGGCTACCATGATGATTGGGGACAACAGCCGTTCGTGCCTTGCAGAAGTTCTGCCACCGTTGGTTGACGGCCACTCGATCGTCAGGTGGGGAGGTGGATGGATCAGACGTATCGAATTGAGTAGTCCTTGGAGCTTCTGGCCAAGGTCCTGCGTGAAAGCGGCTGTCGCCAGATCGCATGGTGATAGCCTGAAGCAGTAGGTCGGTGTCGACTTGCACGTCCCAAGTCTTTGGCATCTGAGCTACGGCCCACACGACGAACATAACCAATGCCCGCGCAAGGAAGATGAACATGGACTTGGTCTCCATGATCGCGGTTCCGTCTCTGATGAAGGAGGCCGGTTCGGAATTGGCAATGCTTGGACGAGCTCTCCTAACCACAACGTAAGTACGCAGCTACAAGGAGATGACGCCGGCGGACGAATGACGTACTCGAACAGCTGCATGTCAGGTCTAACGGCGAACATTTGCGTGGAGCCGGAGTTGCTGAAGGGCGTCGGAAGAACGGACATGACCGCTTTGCCGTTCAGGGGACGAGCGTGAGGGTAATGTACAAGAACAAGGCGATACGCCCAAGGCTGGTACGCTTCTGCTGTCAACGGCACGGGCGCGCGTCCGCCGTGCCAGTTACGACCGCAAAAATTAATTGCTCCAAGTCCACCAAGCTTGACAGCGAAGCCTACTTCAGGGAAGAACAGAGCACCGGGGTCGTACTGGTCGGGTAGATCAGAACAGAACAACATAGATGTAACCGCGCCGTCGGAGTCTGAGAAATCGGTGTGATAACATCCAAAAGCACCAAGTTGAGTTGCATGTTGACCTAGCAAGTACGGAAATCAGCGTAAGCAAAAGGGCTAGCACATCACCACTCACTAGATGAACCAGAAGGCAGCCCTACGTCTATGCCGATCTCGTCAGGCGTGGTAGGTGACGAAGCGGTTTGGGATGGATGAGATGGCGAAGCGGACGAAGATGCACCACCTTGGTACGAATCGGCGGCGGAAATGTTTACTTGGATGGCAGTAAACGCTATGTTCTCGTCCGAGCCAAGGTGAGGTAGGTTGACGGCAGACGATTGTTCTCGAATGAGCTTCTGGGCCTTAACAGGTATGGTTTTCCAAGCAACCATGGCGACACGAGACGAGATCTAAAAAGCAGAAGGATTACAGGCTGGCAGAACGCGCATGAATTAAATCAACCCACCTTCAGAATCTCTGGTCGTAACTGATTATTTTCGGGCAAATCCTCTACCGACTCGGGCAGTGGCTCAAAGCGACTATTTTTCCCCCACCGCACAGGGCTATAAATCGACGTTGGGAACTGGTCCATAGCGCAAAGCTGGTACGCTCTCGTGTTAGGCTGCACGCTGTCGGGGTTTTCTGTACGCTCGAAGTGTGTGCCGCCTTTGAAAGGACCGTTCGGAGGACCAGTCGGCCTGAGTGGGGAACGAAGATTACGTTCCCCGAGGATCATGTCTCGAACGTAAACCATGTCCACGTTGAGCTCTCGAGGAAGAATTCGCCTATACAACGTAAGCAATAGTATACGAAAAGCGAAGGAACGCCTTACTCAAAGTCGACGAGATTGCAATAGTACCAGTCTTCCTCTGCTTTTCCAGGATCTTGAGTTAGGTGTCGGATGAAGACGTAGTCTCCAGGACTCAAATAATCAATGCCTACGTCAAGTACAGACATCAGATCGGGCCAAAAAGTGTCGACGACAGGCACGCGACCGTATTCTAATACTGGAAGTAAAACCTCGAGTAATAGCGGATGAACAGCACAGTAGAGATAGTAATGTCCGAAGTAAAACCTCGAACAATACACCATACAAGTGCGGAAGGAACCAGGGACGGGGAAACGTGAGGGACCAAGGACATACCAAGCGCAGAAAGATCTTCTCGCCAGCTGGGCGCTCGCTCTTGCGACACTCGAGAATTAATGCGTTTGAGGTAAGCTGGCTCAGGCGACCACAGCAGAACGTAGTGACGGCCGTACTCGCGATGTTCAGAAGGGACAAGAGGATGGTGGGGACGGATCCATGGCGTGGTCATGCCGGCCTTGCCTGCTCGATTCGGAAGGTCCAGTCGACTGCAGAGGTCGGTGAAACGTTGGTGTGCCTCGAACACAATAACACCGGATGTATGAAAAGGGTCTGATGCGCTCTCCATGATGCTGGACTGCCAGGAAACGAGAGTGTGGACGGGAAGTGGACGACCTGGAGAGACCAGAGAAACGAAGGCAGAAAAGTCCTGAGGTGATTTGTCATTTCATTTCACGTACGCCGCGACACCATGGTGTCCTGGTGTACGTGTAACGAAAAGAGTAAGCAAGGAAATCGCTCACTCAGGATAGGCTTGCTTACGGGGTATGGAGTGTCGGGAGTCGGGCGTTGAGCAACAAATGGGGAAACAGGTCGGCCCAGCCAATCATTGCAGGCCATAAAACCAGGGCAGACCAATGTACAGTCAGCGTAGCAATCGATGTAGGATGAAGGTGCAAGCAGAGGCCAGAGCAGGAAGAATGGAGGTACCGACGACCTGGAATCGATCGAGGCATGAAAAGTGTCTGCACAACGGACAGAGTGGAAATGCGATACAAGCTGAGTGGTAAAACCACTCAGCATGTCCACAGAGGAGAACAGAGCAGCCATCTACGAGGTAAAACCTCGTAGAAGGTGGAGGGAGGGAGGAGGAACGACGGTGGCAGAAGGACTGTCCCAATAGGGAAGTTAGAGCTCGCCAACAAAGCACGTGGCCACAACCTCGGACACCGAGGATAATCGGCCAACAGGTCCGGGCCATGTGGACAGAGCGCTTGCACGCAGGCTATGATGTCACAGACTTTTCACGTGACTGACCCACCGCGCGAGGCACACGTGTTCAGAGCGCTCACCCCCCTTTCAGCGTCTGGACTTCTCTTCTCCATCCCACCTCCCACCGCCTCCCGCCGCCTCCCGCCGCCTCCCGCCACATCGTCTGCCATTGTGAGCGGTTTTACCGCTCACATTGAGCTCCACGACAATCGTCATCAACACCGAACTAATCACGTTCCTCAAATCGTCACCCCGGCCACTCTTTGCTTCGCTATCCACCATGTCTTCGCCCACCTCCAACACCACCAACCTCATCCCGCGGCCTAGGAACGTATCGTCATGTCGTTCAGCAAGCGGCGTGTCTGATTTTACCGAGGAAGAGCGAAAAAAGTTCAAGGTGCGCGCGGAAACCTGGATGCCGACGCCACACGGATTGACTAACTATTGTCGTACAGTCGCACTCTCGTATCCAATATAAAGCATGCTTAAACCCGCAGGAACTATGGGACGATCAGGAGAAAGAAGCAGTCGATTCACTGATCAAGAACGTACGTTCTCGATTTGCGTACACTATCGCATGCTAATTGGACACCAGATGCGTTCAGCTTGCCCGTTCCTGGAGCGTTTCGTCGACAGCTGGCCAGTGGAATATGTGGCGCGCACCTGGTTAGCGGCAAGGCGAGCTAAAGAGGGAAAGGCCGCCTCGCGAGGCGCCAAGTCTAAACGCAAACAAGCGTTGAAGCGCGGCCGTTCTGACGATGTCGTGTCGGGACCGACCGAAACCAACGAGTCCTCGGAGAACGATGAGTTGGATTCCAACGCCGAGAGTGAGGTACGCCGCGCGCACATGCAATACTCAAAAATACCATGCTCATATACACCCAGGACAACATTCCTATCAAACGTCCTTGCCGTACGCCGCGAATTCGACGTGCGACGTCCAACGAGGTACCTGAGCCCACGAACGTTGCTGCCACTTCGCCAGTACGCGAATCAGCCAGTTTCGCCGCACCCGCGCGTCAGGACAAACCTACGGAGTCGCGCGTCGCCACGCCAAAGCGCCAGCTTGCGCCCTCCACGAGCGAAGCGTCTCGTGATAAGCCCAGTAATAGGGAGGAGGTGCGAAGCGTTTATGAACGCGATGCTGTTCGCCGATACTTACACCAATACTAGGATAAAGTTGACCGGGATCTTCAGCGCGTGTCGGCCGATCGTTCTCGTCGTCCGTCGCCCCCGTCTGTGGAGGAAGCACCCGGAAGCGCATCACCCAGAGCGTTCGTTCACACCTTCCTCGCCAGCATTCTCCCTGCGCCCCCTGCGTCTGACGTTGTGGAGCGATTCGTCGCCTGTGGGTTCCTGGACGAAGCTCATTTCCGCGCGTTCGCGACACTGCCGCCGCAAGAACGAGATGCATTTTTGGTGAACGACATTGGGGTCAATAAGCTATACAGTCGACTGATTCAACACGCTGCGAACAAGTTCTGAGGTCATTCCCGCTCGCCTGTAATTTCTTGCTCACCTGTAATAACGTCTTGCTCGCCTGTAATTTCTTGAATTCTGTACGCTAGAATCATGTATATACTGTACTACTACACAAACGTTACGATGCGGTTATGCTACGAATACGAAGTCGTCGAATGACCAGCTGCGAGAGCCAGAGAGCATCCAGGCAGTATAAAGATAGCATGATACAGCTACCTTGTGTGTGGGTTGCTCTGACGTTACCGTGCACTCGATATAAGGCACGTGACGCATGAGCCACGCGCGCGTGAAGCGCCCTCTGAGCGTCTAGAGTTCTCGTCCTACCCTGCGACCTCTCTCTCCTGCCGCAGATCACTCCTTTCGCCTCCTACCTGTCTACCCATCATTGTGAGCGGTTTTACTGCTCACATTGACCTTCACCGCCGGCATACTCTTGTCAAGTCCTTCCAGGTCATCAAACTCGTCTGCCAGGCCTTCTCCGTCCCCAAACGCCAGCACAGTCAACGTCTCCGCCACCTACATCGTCTCTGTTGCTGCAAGCGGTTTTACCACTTGCATCGCTCATTCTGTGGTGTACACAGTAGCACGCACACACGCTCAAGTCGCACCAAACGACGGCCGAACGCCACACCAACGTCTAACACGCCACAAGCAACCTGACGTCCTCCTATCCCTTTCCACGGTAGTACAACACAGGCGTACGACGTTCTTTCGATAGGTACGTCGTACGAATAATCTAAACGATACAATAACCTGACCATTCACGCAGCTCCAACCCATGGCAGGACACAGTGCGTTAGCAGGAGCGTTCCCAGCGAACGAGCGTATCGTAAGTAACGCACATAACGTACTACCTACAGTACAGTAGCTCACATGTACTTGCAGCTATTAAGCAGACACGCAGAGACGAAGCAGCTCCTGATCTCCTCTTGCGAGGACAATTGTTGCACACTGTACACGGCAGGTATTCATACTGCCGAGCTGGAGCCTCCAGCGAATGGAGTGTACGATGACACGCCGAAGAACCCGCACAAGTTAACCCGCATGCATAAACTTGACGACCAAAGCTTCCACTTCGCGTTCATGCCGATAGGCGCATACGCTCCCTTCCGCGCCCTACAATTCAGCTACACCAGCCTGCCTATCGTCGCCGAGCCGTTCAACGGTCTTCAATACTACTGGTTGGACAAAGACCTCATTCCACTATGGCAAGCCCTGGAGGAAGCTATCGACGTCACTATCTACGACATCTGCCAAGCATGCAACATCAGCGTGCCGTTGAACTACAACCCTGCCCGAGATTTTCGCCCGAGTCGATATAAATACAACCGTGGACATCGGGACAGCTACAAAGCGCGGCAGGCGGCATACACAGCGCTTCGCGCGTTCGACGCGAGAATGTGTATGTTGTCGTACGTCTACTTCTATGCCGCGAAACAGGGGTGGGATGCGTTCGAAGCGCTAGGGTCTCTGTCTCGAATCCCTACTGAGTTCGTGCAAACGATCAAGTCCTCATGGATCTGTAATCCAGACTTTCCACGCGTCGGGGTGTACATCGAGAGCGCGACGCCTGCGTTAAGTTCCTCAGACATGCAGTGGCGGAAGAATCTTTGGCCTTTCCTGCTTGTCCACGCCTTGCCAATATGGATCGCTTACGACGAGAAGCCGTTCGTAACAAAAGATTCGTTCTGTCTCGCTTTCCTGCCTACCGACGAAGAAATAGAACGTACCATGGCATCTGCCGCGCCCGGGCTCCCTCAAGATTCAAGAGTACTGGCGTCCACCGCACCGCCGCCACCGCCCAAGAATCTTTCTGTCTTCGCTTGGCTGCAGAATCGTTTGGCTCAACGCGCTAGGCATCTCGCTCAGGAGTCCGTAGGACAACGTATAGCTCGTGAGCAGCGCGAAGAAGAGCACCGGAAACACATGATTCCAGGTCGCGCGGGCCCACGCGTCTTTGAATGGGAGTACGACGCGGAGCTGGACGACTGGCTGCGGGTGTCGATCCCTCGCAGCGACCGCAGCAGGATCGAAGGACTTTGGGAAGAGACACTGGAGTCTATGCGCGCCTACGACGGCGTACGCAACGAATGGGACGTGTATAGTGGCCTGCACCCATCCGTTGATCCAAAGAATCCATACGCGTTCATCGAGAACGACAACGAGTTCGAGTACGGCTCCGACGCTGTTGTCGACGACAACGACCTCGACTGGGAGAAAGAACAGCAGCGCATGATCAATCGTGAAGCTAGCCACTTCCACCAACAGCGCACAACACGCAGCCGCTCCCCACAACGCCGCACGGACGGACAGTCAAATGGTCGGTCTCGGACTCCACCGCGAACGCCAGTCAGCGACCGAGTAGCCCAGCACCTGCTCGCAGCGACACAGCTTCCTGCCGCTGCTGCAGACACAGCATGGACTCTCGAAGACGCAGAGATGGTGGCTAGAGATCGTTACGCTGTCCCTTTCCAGTCCGGCTGGGACACATCTCCAACAATCACTCCCCTCACCCCAGATCACGTATGGGTTCTCAATGTCATTCGTATCACCAGCGCGCCAAACCAGACCGTGCGCCAGCAGTTCATAGACAATCTGAGCAACTGCGTCCACAACATTGTCGAAAGAAACGCGCCGCCGTCCACGCACGCAGACTTCGGCATCGGCAGCCTGCTGCACGAGCGGTACAAGTGGAGGGCCACACCAATTCCTCTCGACAAATGGGTTAAGCCGACATCAATGCGTCTCACTGCCCCTCGCGAACAGACCCCTCGCGGCCAGGAACCAAGCATCGCCGGCGACCAGCCGTATCTCGTTGAGCACATCGACAGCTCCCACGCCAACACAAGCTGGCGTCTCGTGTTGTTCGGTGCGGCGGACACCTCCCACGCCATTCGAGCAGCTGCAAACGAGAACATCGAAGAGAAGCTTCAGCTTGCAGCACGGCTGGCTTCCATCGGGATACCTTTCCGTACGCTTGCCAAACGGGACGCTAAAAGCGTTCTCCTCGAGCGTGCCGGAGAGCGTCGAATCGGCCTGGGCTACCAAAATCCCAACTACGTTTTCACCGGGGCGGATTACGCTCGCTACGAGCGCCGCCGAGACGTACTGCTGGCTATGACTCAGGGTCGCGAAGCCGGGCTTGCAGGCGGTATTCTGGCGCGTTTGGCAGCATCCACAGTGTACATAGAAGACATATTGCAAGGCCCCTCGTTCACGGCAGCCACGGCCACGTTCGCTATCCTTGACGACGAGGAGTACGTCGACGATACCCTCACTGAGAACGAGGTAGACGTAATATGCGGAGTTACGCGTATTTTTACTCGTATGTTACAACCATTCATTAAACAGGCCTACACTAACCACGCAATGCTGCTAGATTGGAGCGAGCACTCGAACGTCAAGATCGTGTCCTGGTGGCCCACGCCAAAGCTGTGGAAACGGTCTGGTCAAGATGTCGGCTACTGGACGGCTCAGAACGAAACCTGGTTCCAGAACAGGCTCACTGACATACGCGCAGGAAAAGCGAAGCCACTCACCGCTGCTGCCTGGAAGTCGACCCTCAAGTTCTTCAAGGACACTCCGCACTTCGAACGGAACCTCGCACACTTCAGTCGACAGGTATTGCAAAGCAGGGAGTCGAGCTGAGAGAACGGGAAAGCAAGCAGTTTACGTACAATATATCGCGTTGTGGCATGTATCATAACATCTGTAAGACTGTATGGAAAGACTTCTTGTACTGCAGTTGCGTTTACTGTACTTCTATGACTGCAAAGGCGGGCACAACTCACAGGCCCCTAAAACTGTCTTTCAGAAGCCTGTGACACTGGGCCACACAAACCATGGTCGCTGTGTGTCCAAGTCAACCTTCAGCCTGCCTGTGGCGATAATTTTGAGGACCTTGACGTAGGTTGACGTAGGAGGAGTAGCAGCCAATATGAGCGGTAAAACCGCTCACAATGACGGTCGGGGTGGCGGAAAGCGGCGGGACCGATGGGCGGTAGGAGAGGGAGGGCGGAACCCACGACGAGAAGGGCAGACGCTGAGAGGTCGCGTCGCTAATGAGTCACGTGTAAGACGCGTCTCGCGTCTATGACGTCACGACTCTTCGACCTTGGCACGTGACTCATCAGCCACGCGACCCATACGCGCCCACCCCCTCTCAGCGTCTGCCCTTCCCGTCGCGGGTTCCGCCCTCCCTCTCCTACCGCCCATCGGTCCCGCCGCTTTCCGCCACCCCGACCGTCATTGTGAGCGGTTTTACCGCTCATATTGGCTGCTACTCCTCCTACGTCAACCTACGTCAAGCGCGTAAACCCAACGACCGCCTACTTCCATCTCGGTGTGGTTCGGACGCCGCCGCATCCTGCCCGGTTTCTAGTCGTTGCGAGCGGTTTTACTGCTCGTATCGCTCAAGAGGAAACGGAGCCGCCCCATACGCGTCACGCGTCGCCAACTCTCAGCACAGCACGTCGTTCTTGAACCGACGACCGCTGTCTACGCCACCCACATTCCGAATTACATCCGCGTGAAACCCAGGCGACGTGAACGATATTCTATCATACAATCTGTACGTATGTAAGTTGCATATACCAACAGAGGGCACTGACAAACTCCCTCCAGAAGCCCAACGACATGCAAACCTCAGTCTTAGGACAGTTCCCGCCAAACGAGCGAAAGGTCAGTACCTCATACTCGCATTACAGTAGCGTGTAAGCTAATTTCGATACTAGCTGTTGAGCAAGTACGCAGACAGTAAACGAATCGTCGCGAACGTCATACTAGATGATGGCCACCCTCTTGACTA
The DNA here is from genome assembly GCA_019973155.2 of Phanerochaete sordida. Taxonomy (NCBI): domain Eukaryota; kingdom Fungi; phylum Basidiomycota; class Agaricomycetes; order Polyporales; family Phanerochaetaceae; genus Phanerochaete; species Phanerochaete sordida. The sequence continues at coordinate 36,231 of BPQB01000130.1, forward strand.
CTCCTGCGGAATTCACGTGAACGAGGAAGAGCCACCCGTCAATGGCAGGTACTACGACACGCCAAGAAACCCTCATCATCTCACCAAGATCCATCGACTCGACGACCAGACATTCCACTTTGCGTTCATGCCAGTCCAGACGTACCCCGCGTTTCCCGCGCTGCGCTACACGTACACCTCGCTGCCGATCGTGAAAAAACCATTCAACGGCCGCGAGTACTACTGGCTAAAGAAGTCCGTCATCGAGTGCTGGATGGCGCTGGAAGCGGCCATCGACATCATCATCCATGACATTTGCAAGGCCTGCGACATCGGCATGCCGCTACAGTACAACCCCGCAGTCGACTTCAGGCCCAGCCGATACAAATACTTTCAGGGGCACCGTGATGCCTACCGCGCACGTCAAGCAGCATTCACAGCACTTCGTGCATTCGACGCAAGACTATGCATGCTGTCCTACGTCTATTTCTACGCTGCACGGCAAGGCAGCGACGCGTTTACGCGACTCGGACCAGACAGCCGAATCCCGGACGAATATGCGCAGGCTGTCAAGGCATCTTGGGTCTGCAACCCCAATGTTCCTCGCGTTGGCGTATTTATCGACTCTTTAACACCCTCTACATCTGCAAACAACATGCAGTGGCGAAAGTATCTCTGGCCGCTCCTGCTCGTCGACAGCCTGCCAATCTGGATCTACTGCGGCGTATATCCATGGGCCTCCTCAGAACCGATCCTAGGAGCACTCATGCCAAGCAAAGAAGAGCTCGATGGCCCTCCTATACCTCCGCCGCCTCCGAAGCATCCATCAGTGTTTGAATGGCTCCAGAAACGCGCGGCGCAACGCGCCAAGTACCTCGCGACTGAGGACTGGGCGCAGCGCACGGCTCGCCGTGCTCGTGAGAAGGAGCAGGAGAAGCATCCCTTGCCAGGCCGTGGAGGGCCTAGGGTGTTCGAGTGGGAGTACGACCCGGCGACAGACAGCTGGTTGCGAGACAGCATCCCTCGAAGTGACCGTAGTCGACTGGAGGATCTCTGGGAGCAGTCGACTCCTTCTATGCAAGTATACAACGGCGTAAACAACGAATGGGACGTGTTTCGTGGGCTGCATCCGTATGTCGAGCCTGAGAACCCCTACGCTGCGTTCGATGACGAAGAGTACGTGTTCGGCGACGGCGACATCGTCGACAACGAGAACGCCGATTGGCAACAGTCTCACCAGAGCACCATCAACCGCGAGGCGTCGTTCTTCAGGGAACAGCGGAGGGAACGAAGCCGCTCGCCACGGCGAGGTCCGCGCCCTCGACAACTTTCTCCGCCGCGAACACCCATCAGCGATCGTGTACAGCAGCACCTACTCCCGGCGACTCGTCTCCCTTCTACCGTAATAGACGAACGTCGAGACCTCGAAGAGGCAGAGCACGTGGGGAGGGACCGCTATGCTATCGCCTTCCCGCCCGACTGGGACTCCAGCGAGATCGTCAAGAAATTCACGCCGGATCACGTATGGGTGCTCAATGTCGTCCGTCTCACCAGTACGGAAGACCAAATCATCCGTCAACGCTTCCTAGACAACCTCGCCAACTGCGTTCACAACCTTGTCTCGGGGCATGAGCCTCCCTGCACACACGCCAACTTCACCACCGGCAGCCTGTTGGACAAGAAGTATAATTGGCGAGCAACACCCATTGCACCTGATGGCTGGAAGAGACCGACGTCGATGCGTCTCGCGACTGCTCGCCCGGACAAGACAGACATGGATGAGGAGCGACCATATGTCTTGCAGCACATGCACGCACCTAACGCGGACGACGGCTGGCACCTGGTCACGTTTGGAACGTCAGACACTGCGCATGCCATTCGGATGGCTGCAAACCGGAACCTGAACACCCGCGACCAGCTTGTAAGAGGACTAGTATCTGCAGGCCTGCCTTTCCGTACCCTGGCCAAACTGTCGGCTGACAACGTCCTCCCTGAACGGCATGCGGAACGGCGCATCGGGCTTGGGTACAAGAACCCTGACCACAAGTTCACCGCCCACGACTACGCAATGTACGAACAACGGCGAGACGCTTTGCTTGCGAACCCCCACGGTCGCGCGGCTGGACTTGCAGGCGGCATCCTTGCACGTTTGGCTACACACGTAGTGGAGGCCCAAGACGTCTTGCAAGGACCCTCGTTCACTGCAGGCTGCGACACGTTTGCTGTCATCGACGGCGAGGAGTACATCGACGATGCCCTGTCTGATCACGAGATAGACGTCATCTGTGGGACCACGCGCGTATACACTCGTACGTAACAGAATCGCTCCAAAACAATTTTTAAATAATTGATCTGTCTTGCTAGACTGGACCGAGAACTCAAACGTCAAATTGATGTCCTGGTGGCCTACGCCAAAGCAATGGAAGCGGTCAGGCCAAGACGTCGGTTACTGGTCAAGTCAGAACGAGCAGTGGTTCCAGAACAGGCTGGCTGCAATCCGGAAAGGTGAAGCACAGCCCAAGGCTAGCTCAAAATGGAGCTCAGCTCTCAAGTTCTTCAAGGACACTCCAGCGTTCGAGGCTCACTTAGCCCACTACAGCGGACAAGTATTCACAACGTAGCACATGAAATATCAATAAATGCCTATATGCTATTGTCACACGTCTATTGTCACACGTCTGTAAAATGTTCTCATGTACTAGTTTGACTCATCTACCACTGAATTTCAGCGCATTTTCTTGGCAACATACTATACCGATAGAATCAATCTGATGGCAGGGTGACATATAATAACGGCTCATGAGAGCAGTAGAGCTGCAAGGGAAACGGTATTCCAGGTTTTTGACCATAGCGCAGTCACAGGTCACAGGGGCCCAAATTCCGCCACTCACAGGTTCTGCTAGTTACTGAATACATTCATATTATTGGAGATTTTTGTAAGCTTGAGGCGCCATTCCACTGTCATGTAGAAAAGAGTGAATACATTTTAGTAATGGTGAGAAATCCCTTGAAACAAAACAGACAGCCCTAAATAATATGCATAAGCCATCAAACACTGCACCAGCTGATGAACAAACATTTACCTGGTCTAAGCTATGTCATGAGTTACAATGTCTCTATCTGTAGCACACACAGACAGATGTACACACCAGGCCTGGGCTAAAAAACATATGTAAGACTTTGAGTCAAGATATGAGAACAGTAAAGCTAAGCCTACCTCTAAACCGTCCTTTTAATAAGGACTGAACATCTCCCCATCCGTCCAAATTTGATGCGTAGTACCCCACTACACACACATGAAGAGTGTCCAGACGAGTGGGGCCTCTAGTCCGAAGAGCTTGAATGACAGGGCTCCAGTCCAATCTTCGGAACAGAAACTTGATCTGATATGGCCTCATTCGCCCGCAGTGGAAAACCAGCCGAAGTGTTGAAATGGTGGGCAGTAAGCCAGATATAAACGAGGAGTAAAGACCCATGCGGCTGGTTAAAGAATGTGGAGGGCCAGCAAGGGGCAAAAACTCCTCCCAAACTATCCCGATGCTTGCATGAGTAAGGAAGGAACATTCTCCCAGCTCCTCTGCCATTGCAGACAGAGTAGCCAAAGCTACAAAATCATGTTAAATCATACAAAATTCAACACATATACTGCATACTTACTGGCCAAACGAGATTCAAGCGCACACAAACTGATGCTGAACCTTCGCAATGACTGATAGTTGTTGCGAATAAGAGTGCGTATGCTGGTATAATCTTCTTCCATGGTGGGATAAATCAGGAGAGCCTCTGACACATTGCGCAAATGTGACATATGTTGGACAAGGTCTGCTGATGGTTGGAGGAGGATTAAGCGAGAATGTCGAACAGGGAGTAGTGCAATGTTGGTCCAAGGGAGGGGGTCTCCATGAGGGGTGCGAATGTCTTGAAATGCAAGGGTTGACAAGTGGTGGAGTGCACAGGGAGGTGTGCCAAATGTAGAACCTAACATCATTCCCAGTACTCTCCAGCCATATGCTGTACACAATGCCCCCTCCATAGTAAACCGAGTGATAGGAAACCGGAGATGAGGAACAACATGGAGGCCAGGGGCATGCTGTGAGTGATAGCAGTGATCCAAAGTGACACCTGAAAGGTGAACACTGCGTAGTTTGGGAAGAAGCTGAAGGATGTATTCCAATGTGCAGCTCTTGAGAATAGAGTAGGTGGGGACTTGGCCGTATTCAGTCTTCCTGTTACCAACGAAGTTGACGTGTTTGATCACATGAGCGAAGTGGGAATGAGTGGTGCCAGAGAACAAAGCTTGATAGAATTGGAATGGGTCAGGAAGAGCTTGCTCTCCTTTAAGGGAAACCATGGCAAAGGCATGTGGAAAGGCAATTTGATAAAAGCGCTTGCAGACGAGAAGCAACGCTCGAAGAGATTGTCGTTCAGTGTCGTTGAAAGGGTTAAACATATTGAAGACTGTATCAAAGACTTCAGTAGGGAACACATATGTGAAAAGGTTACCAGTATCAGCCATAGTGTTGAAGAGTGATCAGAGGAAAGCTGGAGGTGGAGGAACAAAGGAAAGATGCAAAACAAGCGCTTCATGCACTGACTCGATATTCAGTATAAGCGTCTACCAAGCGCTTATGGAATTTCAAACTATATTCACCTGAGCAGACGCAGAGAATAAATATAGCAAGACGTATGGATGAATATGATCGTAAAATCAAGAAGAACATGTTCCGCACTCTATCCATGAGATGTGGCCACATGCGGAAAACAGCATGCATTCCAAGGCGCTTAGTGGGACGAAGCGCTTGTACCGAAATACATTAATAGCAAAGATATACATCAAGCTAGTCCAACATGGAGGGAAACACTGTGAACACCAGCAGGCACAGTAGGCAACTACCAAAATCCAGACCAAAAGGCTCAGGGGACAAGGCTTAAAAAATCGCTCAAGGTTGAATACAAACTTTGTAATGAATTGAAGCGGAGATTGAACATTGTGTATTGAAGTAACAAACAAAGTTCCCACGCATAGGGCCAAGGTTCGTGACGGTGCTGAAAAGGTCCCAAAGCTGTCACCCATAAGGACGATTCTTCATTTCATTCAGAAATCGTAAAAGGTCACTTTTCGCTTTTGCAGGTATGTATCCCCACCAATTCTCCACCAATTCACTTGAAAACCTGCACTCCCCCGTTTTCATAGGCTGCGAATCGATCTGAGATACAGCGCCCGCGCCATCCCCAATGGGTGCGCTGCGATCTGGGCGATTTCGTCGAAATCAGCCAAAAAGCGCCCGTGGGAAACGACCAGATCTGGAGGATCGCATGGGAACGGAGGAGGGGGATGCAAAAGCAAGTATGCAGGGCAGTTTCTACACCCAATGCGATAAGATTCCAGGTGTGTGCCCCTGAATATTCACACTTTTTTTTGGCAGATCCTCGCAGGTCCCCTACCACTTCCCTGTCACCCCTGGGCCCCCGGATCTCTCGTCTAGCTTCTGTAAGGGTTAGATAACCTTTTGACATAGCTGGAAAGGACTCAGAACGAGTGGCAAGGGCTGCAGGCCGCTTCCAGGGCCAGAAAAATCGAAATCAAATATAATCAATCATTTAGTATATTCCACAGCGGCCCAATTGGGTCCCTGCCTTCCCTCTATACTATACATACATAGTGAACGCTAACCTACATATTCTAGAGGCCACAGAATGCCAGGGGAGCGAGGGGAAGCAGAAGGAATGGCCCCCAAAAGCGAAATTGATGCCCATGACCGCATTGGGCGCTTCCCGGGCAGGTACCCGGTTGGCCCGGTCAGGGTCTCCTTTGTGGCGCTGATGAGCTGATGGCGGCACCGGGAGGCCGCACTAAAGCCGCAAAGACTTGGCTCCCCGCCGTTCTTTTGTGGATAACTCCTCCCCTGTCCATTTTTGGGCTGTCTCCTTTTGGAATATGTCTTTCCGTTAAGCTGCGCAGCTTTACAGAGAGTTTCGAAAATAGGCGCCCAAAACAGTCCCTTTTAAAAACACACCCCTGTAAATGCCCGGAAAATGCGTTATATTGCCAACTAGGGCTTGTAGCGTTTTTTGCTAAACGATTGATTAGTATAGTAGGGACGTTTTATAAAAGAGCTACATGGTCTGGTGACCCTTGGTAAGAGAGAAGCACGCTGCCGTACCTTTCTGGTATGATCTCGAATGGAAGAAGCATAAGAAGGCTATACGACAGGCAAAACGCATCAGCCTCGAGCTGGGCGAGCCGAGCGCAACTACAGACGAGCCCAAGGAGCTTCCATCCGCATATGCAACAGACGGGAACGGTAAGCGAGTTCCTGACGACCTGCTTGAGGACGCACGAGAAACGGCTCGAACGGTCTTCAAGTCTTTCGATAACGAATATAACCCTCTCGTCCCCATACAACATCGCGCGGAGCTTCCCCCCAAAAGGTGGAACCGAGATGCCACATTGCGGCAGCGTGCCATTCTGCGCGCGGAGCTCGAGATGAAGCACCCGTTCATGCGCTTGTGTGCGCAAGGCTGAAAGAGCAAGCGGCTGGCCATTAACCTGTTCCCGAGCTTCCGACAGAGGAACCCAGCACCGCGACCCCCAGCTCACGAAGACTACACGAGGCAGGCAGGGGCTGACTCTGACAACTCTGGTAGCAGTGACGAAGACGGTGCTAGTGCGCCTCCACGAACCTCTCCCAAGCGGCGCTCGGACGGGACGGCATCAAGGGTTCCAGCGAAACGGCATCGTGGACAGGCTCAGCCCGATCGTGACGGTCTCGCCAGCACTTCCACATCGGTACAGCAGCGTTCGGAGATGCTTGTCGAGAACGATCTGTGAGTCTAGCCAGTTCATCTGCGCAGCATACTAATAATTGCCTTGCAGCTATACGATCTTCGACGACGAACACGACTCCCCTTCCCATGCTGTACCACCTATGCCTACGCCCTCCATCATTCCTTCGATTCCAGACGCTGCGACCCAGCCTGAGCCGACTGCGACTGCTCAGCACGACTGTGAACTAAAGCCTAGAACGAGTCGATCCGCAGGTCAACTCGGAGCCGAACTCGCGGGTATATCGCTCCCCAGATTGCCTACCCAGATCCGCGCGGATCGTTTCCCACGGATCACCCGCACCCGCAGGTCACATACTCACGGGTCACGGTTCTACTTGCGGGTCCCTCGGGCTTGTGTATGCTGTGGCGGTAGATAACGCAATATATTACTAACTATCTACTGCTCGTCATCTGAGGTGTACGACGTGAGGTATCCCTCGTCCGTGCTCTCGCCCGAGCCGCTATCCAACGCTGGCATCTCCGGGTCCCACTCGCCATCGACGCTCAACGCCGCCGTAGGTTCGGTGAGTGCGTCGGCAGCGCCGGCAGCGCTGGTGGACGCATCGAGTGGACCATCATGTTGAGCTGCGGTGGCGGTGGCGGCGGCTGCACGACGTTGAGCGGCGGCGTCAGAGGACGCAGCGATGGTGGCGGGGCTTGCAGATGTCAGGGACTGTCAAAATGATGTGTAAGAGCGACAGACAGAGTGAATGAAGGATACTGGTGCATACCTGAAGCTCTAGTCGTTGGGCTGCTTCGTGCATGCGCGTGTGTGCTTGCGGAACGGTACCGTTGGCGGTCAGAAGCTCGCGCGCGACATAGTCGACGAACGCGACGATGTCCGGGCCGAGGTGATCCCGAAGGCTGGCGTTCGTGAAGATCTCGTGCCCGTTGTACCAGCGCGTCGACTCGCCGGCGGCGGATGCTCCACTGAGAGGCAAGAACCTCTCGCAAATCGAAATCTGAGGTATAGAGGGAAGGTCAGCACGCGCACGCAGAGAGAGCAACAGCCACGCACCCATTCTCCATCTCTCTCCAGCTCAATGTTCTCATTGATGTAGGGTCGTCCGGTCCCCGGTTGCGTCCAAGGGTCCCGAGTGACACGAATGCGGGGGAGATTCTGGAGGGGGATGGGATTCGGCGGCGCGGCCATGACTTGCAACACGGCTGTGGGAGAAACGCGAAGGGCGATGTTCCTGCAGGGCCTCCGGATTCCGGCATCTCTTAAGACTATGAGGAGCCGGCCGACGTGCGGGTTGCATGAGCGAATCAGGTACGCCAAATTCGTTAAGGTGGCGGAGAGTTAACGGAGAGCAGCCGACGCGCTGCAATACGATTTCCCAGGCTCAGCGCGCTAGGCGCTGGGCTTGTAGTTGAACTCCGCGTGTTCGACGTTCTTGCTCTCTCCTCCACAGACAAGCCTCCCCCCTCCCTCGGACACGCATTAATCTCCCTTCCTGCCCCTACACCTATCTATCCAGCCTTCATCTCGCTTTCCGGCGGTGTCCCAGCCACCATCCCCCACGACAATCGGCTGCGCTTCAGCGACGACCACCCTCACACGTCCAGCCCCACCGCGGAAGCAAAACTAGGGATGGTGAGTCACTCGAAACCCGTAGATCCGGGTCTCATTTAATATCCAGGCGTGTCGATTCGCTGTCCGAGGCAACGCCAAGATTATGGCCGACAAAAATATGGTTCCAGCCCTGCGCCCACTGTCCCTATTCGCTGTGAAGCCGTTGGGAGGGCCTGCCTCCTAATTTCAGGGCCCAGGGGCACGTATTCGCCGTGGGCTTAAGGTACGCTTTCGGCCGAGGGTCTCGCGCTGCCTGCGCAATTTCCTGTTATTTATCGAACTCATTCTCGAATTTAGCGACGTCCTCCGGGTCCTGCGCCCTCCCTCGCACCCTCACGGTCCCCTACTCCCACTTTCCTCACTATGGCGGACTCTCAGGAGATCGTTTCGCCCCAGCAATCCGATAACGAAGTGGAAGAGGTGCCTGCTCCGCCGTCGACACAGAAGAGCAAAGCCGACGAAGAAGCTGCGAAGAAGGCACGCTTCGCGAAGAAATACAAGGTCTCGGAGAAGACCAATGAAGAAATCCTCGGTAAGACCCCCGTGTTTGAATCACAACGAAATGTCCGCTCATCTAGAATACAGAGGCCCAGCAAGCGTTGTGGCGATCCTTCGTCTACGACCATTTCGAGGCGCCGGTCATAGTCATTGTGGACGGCGAGGTCAAGTACAAATTCATATGCAAGACAAGGTGCGTGTCCTTACACAGTTAGGGCTGCGATCTCGAGCTAACGAAGCTCACCAGTCCCTCCACGAAACCTCTCACGCGCGCGCGCTGGGACGACTCGACCTCCAATCTTGTCCGCCATGTCAACGCATGCAAGAAGACGTCCAAGCCGCCCCCGGGCCAGAAGGCAATCGACGCCTTCGCGCAAGGGTCGACGTACAACCCTGCCAAGTTCCGGATCAAGCTCTCGATCTGGATCGCCCGCCGTCACCGCCCATACGCCATCGTGCAAGATCCCGAGTTCCTCGAGATACTCCAGATGCTCAACAGCAAGGTCGAAGTCCCCCACCCCACCACCATCTCTCGCGACATCCGGGAGATATTCGAGATCACGCGGCGCGCGGTAGGGAAGATGCTTCAGGTACGTCGTCGATGACCTCGCGCGTTCGGCTGTGTACTCACGCGTACCCATTAGGCGCATCCCGGCCGGCTACACCTTTGCCTCGACGGCTGGACATCCCCAAACGTGATATCCTTCCTGGGTATCACGGTCCATCTCGTTCGTGGCGCCAAGGCCGAATCATTCATCCTCGACTTCGTCAAGCTCACGAAGTCTCACACCGGGGTCTATCTCGGCCAGCAGCTTACCGCGTGCCTCAAAGCGTATGGTATTGAGGACAAGGTGCGTACTCAGCGCCTCAGGAACAATCAGACAACTAATGGCTACAGATTCTCGGCATTACCGCGGACAATGCGTCCAACAACATGACGATGGTCGCCGAACTCGAGACGTCCCTGAGCGGGATCAACAGCCGTCAAACTCGGGTGCGGTGCTTCGCCCACATCCTCAATCTTGTCGTCAAGGTAAGGAGGATGTTCCCGCCCTGGACATCACATACTCACGACATCCATAGGCTATCATATCCCCGTTCATGAAGAAGAAGAAGGCCGCCGCTGCCACTGCAGACAACGACGACACAGGCGAAGCAGACGACAGCGACGAGGACCACGAGGCAACCTCTGCCCGAAAGCGTCACCGTCAACCGCCGGCTGGTCGATCGCACAAGAAGGCCAAGGGGTACGCCTCGGCTGATGAAGACTCGGACCTCGTGGACGTCAACGGCGAGCTGCTCACCGAGGACGAGGCGCTTCGCGCGCTTGAAGAAGAGGGCCTCGAGATCGACGAAGATGGCATCGACTTCACCCACGAGACCACCGAGGGCGAGGAGGAGGAGGAAGAAGAGCTCGACGCGGACGCGGACGCGTACGATGCAGAGGAGATCGACGCGCTTGTCGCAGAGATCGAGACGGAGTACGCGCTGTCCGTAGCGGAGCAGCGTTTTGCTAGGTACACCGTTACCAAGGTACGCCGTTGATTCTCGCGCTATCAGCCTGTCTTGGTGACGTGCTCACGCATATCACAGCTTGTCGAGCTCGCCAAACGGGTGTTCCATTCGCCGACTATCCGCGCCGACCTCAAAAGCTGCTGCATCAAGGACAAGTGCCCCGATCTCCAGATGGTGCGCGCAATCGCGACCCGTTGGAACTCCCTCGCCCAGGCGATCGGGAGGGCCCTCAAGCTATGCGCGCCGCTCACTCGTCTGCTCACCATGCCGAAGTACAACACGAAGGGCAAGAAGGGTCTCGCCCGATTCCAGCTCGGCGAGAAGGAGTGGGACCTCCTCCGAGAGCTCCACGCGCTGCTGATTGTACGTCCGACCTCTCACGTTCCTGCGCTCCGCTGACCACATTGTATAGATGTTCCTTCGCGCGACCGACCGCGTCTCACGGTCAAACCTTCCGCTGCTCCACGAGGTCATCCCGGTGATCGACATCATCACGGGCAGGCTTCTCGAAGCGATGGAAAAGCCCTCCCTCCCCGCGCAAGTTCGCTACGGCGCCGCTCTCGGATACCGACTCCTCAACAAGTACTATTCGGTAACTGACGAATCGGTCATGTACCGTTGTGCCATAAGTAAGTCCTCTTCGATCTTTACCACCAAGTGTGCCTAACTTATGTTGTGTCCTCTAGTGCTACACCCCAAGCACAAACTGGACTACTTCCGGCAGCAAAAATGGAAGGCCGACTGGATCACGACCGCGGTCGACCTCCTCCGCACACAGTGGGAGGACCATTACAAGCCAAAACCGGACGAGAACGCGCCGACTGCGTCATCGCAGTCTCAGGTGCGTACATCAGTTTGTCTGATGGTCTCGATAGCTCATATCCCTCGCCATAGACCCACGACGACCCCTTCGCCTGTCTCGATACATACACGCTAGAGGGTGACGGCGATGTCCTCGACAACTGGCTGAAGACCCCGACCAATCCGAGCTGCGTCGACCCCTTGGCGCACTGGGAAAATCAACGCAAGGTCGCGCCGATGTGGGAACCTCTCGCCCGCATGGCCCTGGACTTCTTATCGGTACCCGGTACGCCGTCTTTCCGCTCTATTGACGATCACCCTGCTGACTGTCCTTATTGATAGCGGCATCGACAAACGTAGAACGCGCATTCTCGCGCGGCGGCCTGACTGTGTCGAAGCGGCGCCATTCGCTGAACGACGAGTCAACGCGCGCGGCGACCGTCATCAGTTCATGGGCGGCTGTTCCGGGGCTCATCCCCGAGGCCGCCATTGTTGCCACCTTCGCCGACAAGGCCAAGCGCAACAAAAAGAAGGTGTCGGATCCTGATGTAGAAGTCATAGAGTAGACATACAATACATATTAATGATCATATCGTGCTATTTACGCCTCGAGTCTCCGTGCGAGTACCTGCGAGTATACCCATGGCCGCCAGGACTCGTACCCGGATCTGGGGCGATCCGTGAGAGCCGGGTGACCCAGAGCCGCGGGTGCACGTACCCGCGAGTATTCTCGCGGCTCAACCCACGAGTACCCGCGGGTTCCGGTGACTCGTGCTATGCTTTACCGTGAACCCACTTTGGCGCCTGCTATCAATGCGCCTGGCGCCGTGTCCGAACAGCCCATTGCGAGCGCACCCACGCCCACGTCCCCGAGTGAGCCCATGCCCGCGTCCCCAAGCGAGCCCATGCCAACGTCCACGAGCAAGTCCACGCCGACGTCGATGACCGCGCCGACGCCGACGTCCATGAGTGAGCCCACGCCCACGTCTGCGACCGTGCCCACGCCGACGTCCACGAGCGAGCCCACGCCCACGTCCCCGGCCGTGCCCACGTTCACGTTCCTGTCCGCGCAGCCCGTCACAAGCGCGGTATCCACCGGCATCGCGGGCGCAGCTGCTGCCGGAGAGGGACAGTCTCAACAGGTGAGTGGCTTCTATGCATACCTTCTAAACGTGTTCTGATTACAGCTGCCCTGACTAGGCCAAGAAGCCCTCCCCGGTTCAGAAGGGCCCGGAAGCCTTGGTCTTTACGGAGACCTCCCCGGTCACTGCACGGTACGTGTTCTCTGATAGACCTGACTCTTGTGACCGAGTACTGATCCTACTTACAATGCAGAACACTTTGTGGGATTGAGTGGTGCGCGGCGCATCCTGGCGGCACCGTGAGCGAGTTCGGCAAGTACTGGAAAGACATTGCTGACAACGATAAGCCTCGCAAACAGGTATGTCGTCGGCTACAGTCCACATACCACTCGAGCTCCTTTCTGACAAACGTATGCCGCAGGAGTACGAGAGGAAAGCAAAGCTACTGATAAGCCCCTCTTGTTCTGCTGAAATCTAGCGTCATTGTACTGATTTAATCTCAGAAGGCCGCAAAGAAGGGCCCGTTTGACGTCCCCAAGTCTGATTAAATCGAGCTCCGGCGGCGCACACTGGTGAGTTGTTTACGCGAAGTTGTTTTATTTCTGTGTCTTGCTGACCTTCGCATCTGCTTTAGGCATGCTTATCACGCCGTCGACGCGGTGTCGCGCGTCGCGCTGAATGTTGAACGGGAAACGTCGTCGTCAATGTCACGCCGGGTGCCGGCCGTGTTGCATCCAGCTGCCCGAGCCGTTGACCAGCGGGCTTTGCTATTTAATGCTATATATCGCTATCTAAACATGTTTGTAGTAGTACTCATGTGTTATACCACGCTATGTCGAGCTATATGGAACGTGAGACGGAGCATGGCGTGACTAACAAAAGGCTATGTATCGTTATGTTCTGGCAGGCACCATGTGGCACTATGTTGAGCAGTGTACACTGTGCTATACTACGCTAGACGGCACCCGAGCATACAGGACAAAGGCACATAGGAAAACATGCTTCCACGTTAAATACAGGTAGCAGGGGCTATGAGACCGCCAGCGCTACATTTCCGATGCGTTTTGCTACATTGACTTCTCACTGGGAATGAACATTGATGTCCAGTCCTCACTCTGACCGCCGCCTATGGCCGGGTGACCGTCTTTGTCGCGCGGACGCCAGGGCGGGTTGCAGCTGGACCACCAAGGCGTCCATCGTGTCTTGAATGTTTCGTGCATCGCCTGCATCTTGTGAGGCGTGACGACCCCCTTGCGCGCGCGTTGAATCCAATCTCCAATCTCGACGGAGCGACCAGCCGCGGGAAAACCACTACTCTGCTGAACATGAGTAGTGATCCACGAGCAAATGGTAAGGACGCACCATGTACCCAAATCCCAAGGCTCTCTCCAAGCTCACCCAGTCGCTCAGAAGCTTCTTCCACAAGAACTGGTAGGTTGAGGGGACACCTTGACTCGCGAGGACGTTGTACTGCTCCTGAATCCACTTCGCGTTCTCAGGGAAGTTGTCAAAAACAGGAGAGGGCAAATGCGAGGCAGACAGATCTGCACGCGGCTCGCTGGAGAGGGTAACAGAAGAGAGGAAGGAGGAGGCCAGTGCTTGCAGTGGCGCGGCGGTGTGACCTTCGCCCTCGTCGCGTGTTGGCTGGGCACCAGTCGATGGCGATGGCATGACCTGGCTCTGGTCGGCATGCACTCGCTGTTGGGTATTGCCTGCAGGTGGAAGGACCGGTTCCGTGGCGGAGCCCGTCGCAGGCGTAGAGCCTGCTCTGGCAGCGACGCTCATTGCAGGCGTGGAACTTGCCCCAGCGGCAACGCCCGCCGCAGGCGTGGAGCCTGCCCCGCCGAAAATGCCTGTCGCAGGCATGAGCCTGATTCCAGCGAACAGGCCGGTTTCAAGAGCACCGTCAGTCCCAGCAGCGAGGGCGCTTGGAGGAGCTTGCTTGTCGTTGTAGGGCTCGGTGGACTGCTAAGCAGGCGGGGACGACAACGTCGGAGCGGGGCTCAAAGCAGCAGAGGCGGCGGGATCGTGCGAGGGAGGTACTACGGCAGCATTGCTGACCTGCTCGCCACGGCTACAAGTGATGTGAGTAGGAGCAGGTTGGCGGGTGGAGGTGAAAGGCGGAGGCACGTAGTCGTCCTCGTCACGGTCTTCGGGGCGTGCAGGGCACATGGGTTTAGGCACCTGAGGTGGGATCAGATTGGCTGCGGCAAGGTCGAGCATGGCAAGCCAGTTTCGCGCAACGTTCTCCTCTCTCTCTCAGTCGTCATGGTCCGGGCCAAACGTGTTCAGCCTGTGGGCCTCTTTCTTCATCTCGGCCTGCGACAACCTCGACAGGAGCTCATGAATGCAAGGTCCAGCCTCGGAAGGAAGTGTGATGCTGGTCTTCGGTTGTGGTTTCGGCGGTCTCGAGGTTGTAGTGGCGGTGGTGGCCAAGGCAGGAGCATGCTTGGAAGGTACGCCCACTTCGTCTTCGTTAGCCGGGGTACGCGTGGTTTTCTTTGCAGCTGCGGCTTCAGCTTCGGCTTCAGCCTCTAGGGACGCCTCGGTGTTGTGCATATGGTACCGCGGTATCGTGCGCCCGCGCCGAGCTACTGCCAGGTGTGTCCCATCCTTCTATAGCACGTCATCAGGGGCTAATTTGTTGGGTACACCAGCACGACGCACCTTTAGTGGCCTGCAAGAAGTCAATAAACGTGCCCAAGACGTCTGTCTTGAAGCGTTTCGGGTTGAACTGACATAGGTTCCGGGGGTACGCCTCAGCGGTCTTGCCAAAATTAACGACCGCGACTGAGAACTCGCCGTCCTCGTCTTCCGGGGGCTGCCCGGCGATGAGAGTGAAGTAATTCAGGCCCACGTACTCCGCCAGGACCTCAAAAAAGGCGTCAAGGTAGCGCACAAGTGTTCGCGTGCTCTGCAGTCATGTAAGTTATCGTGCAGGATGACCAATGACGCGGCACTCACAACAGCTGATCTTCAGGGTCACTCGACAGCAGGCCCTTCTTGGCCTCGCTGAACTTGATCTCGGCCTCGGCATGCAGCTCGGCTATGCAGCTTTCCAGCTCTGCCTTCGTAGCATCGTCCTCAAGGTCCAGCAGCTCTTTCGCAATCTTGGTACGCAAACCAATCCCGGTCTTCGTGGCCTCGCCCTGACATTCGTTGTAGATGGCATTGACGCAAGTGATGTTATCGGAAAGGTAGGTCTGGACTGCGGTGATCTTCCTCGGGCCCTGACCGACAGGTGGCTTCCGCAGCGTCTTGAACAGCGCACAGTAAACGCCGTAGCCAATCGTCTTTGGCTTCGTGCTCCGCTCCCAACAATAATGAAACCAGCTCCTCAGAGCCTGTAAGATGTTAGTTGCAGTCTTCGATGTTCAGGACGACTAACTTACATTGTTGGCAGTCGTCATCATTTTACTCTTGCCCCATTCCTGCGCCTCCTCCGCTCACGACTCTCTGATCTGCTGTCAGGTGAAGCGCAACCAGAGGCCGATCCGCACCGTGTACCAGAACCCGTCCAGAGCCTTCTTCTTCCCGCGCTCCATCTCCATGAGCTCCACGTACCACGCCCAAAACCCAGAGAGGTACAGGCCGGGTGCGCCTCTGAAGTTACCGGGCGCTCCTGTCTTCTGTCCCTTCGCCGCCTCCCGTTCCACTTTTGTCTTCGATTTCGTGACCGCATGGACGAGCGTGGCGGGGTTGTCAACATTCAGCGGGATTCCCGATGCCTCGGTCGCACTTACCACTGGTCCGTTACTAGCCGGTTGAGCAGGAGGTGCCGTCGTCCTGGTCTGTTCGATGTTGGTTGCTGGCATGCTGGTGAGGCTGGGAGTGCCCGCGGTTGCGGCAGGGGGGCTGGAAGTGGTAGGCTCGTCGGTGGGCTGGGCGGCTCTGTTGGCTGGTGGGGGGTGGGTCTCAGTGTCCCCTGTAGGCGCAGCGGGGGCTGATTTCCCGACTCTCTCGTTCACTCGGGCTGGCTGAGTTGACTCATCGTAGGCACTGCAGGGGCGGTCGTGGTAGGTGTGTACGGGTTAGACGTGAATCGAGCTGACGACGGCGTTCGCAGGAGAATGCGAGGAGCGTTAGGGCGTGCAAGTCTCCTCGTGCGCAAAATATCGCCAAGCACCCGCCTGCATCGATTGCATGTTTTGGGCGCGGTTGCGCCCTCATATTGCGCCATCTCCTCGTCATCAGTTGTGCCCCGTCAGACGATTTGACTCTAGATCCTGCCGCTGCACATAAAACGAAGGCCAAAATTCAAAGTCCGTCCCTTTTGCCCTTCGCCCTTCTTCCTCCCTCCCTCTATCTCCTTTCCCTCCACCCCCCTCTTCTGCTGTCTGCGCCCTCAACCCGCTGTTCTACTGCATGCCCTCTAGCATGCAGTTGAACAGCAACACAAACTGGGACGAGCAAGAAACATCGATTCTCGGGGAAGGCGTGTAAGTATTGTTTCGCGTCGTGTGGTAGCTCGTGTTGACAAGCTGACCCGGTTTACTGCAGAGAACGTCAACCACGCTCCCAACCGCCATTCAGCCAGCCTTTCGAGCCAACGTCATCGCCGTCGATGGACATCCCGTCCAGCCAACCCGCAGTCCAAGGCTCTAGCCAGCCGTCTAGCCAGCCAGCCCGCCAGTCGTCCAGTCAGCCTCCGAGTTCACCGCGCACGCCGTCAAGTCAGCCATCAAATCCTACGGTCACTCCTCCCTAGCCTAAGCGGTAAGTGACCCTTCCCGAGATGCGTGTTCTATCTAATGCCCGTGTTGACAGGCGACGCCAAATCCTCACCCTCATTGATGTGCTTTGCCCTGACACCGAGATCAGCGAGCATGCGCCGATGCCTCCGCCCCCGCCGGACAAGGCGCGGATACAGCACTGGTATGTTGTGTTCTGCGGACGGTTCATGGGCTGCCTCAAGTCGCTGTCAGTGCTTTTCCGTGCGCTTGCTCTCTGCACCGATTACTGACCGATAGATTGCGATAGGCACCTGAAGTCCAAGTACGTGGACGGCTATTCGATGAACCAGAGCCAGAGCTACAGCTCGTTCGTTGCCATGTGCGACGCCTGGCGCGCGGCGTACTTGAGCGGCAGCGTTTCGGGGCCACTCTCGCCAAAGTCGCTGGTGCCCTTCATTGTGTCCGACGCGGAGGCGCAGCGTCGCGTCGACGCTTGAGACCCCAAGTCAACGTCTAACGACAGCGCCGATGCAGTCCCGGTCATCGCCACAACCCCTTCCCCCGTTGCTCGTGCCGCCGGCGCGCCATCATTGTCTGCCACGTTCCCGACGAGCGAACCCACAACTGTGTCGTCGTCACCACGCCAGTCTACTAACAGCCGGGCAACTCCGAGTAGAACCGACACCACTTCCCCTGCCTGGGTCGTCATTTCAGGGGCGCGTCCGAGTGTTTACTACAATCGGTGAGTCCGCTACTGTCTCTCATGGCCGCTGTGTCTCACGAGTTGCCTAGGTCCGCTTACAGTGGCTGCAAAAAATAACGCAATTCACTTCAAGGGACTTGATGAAACATTTATCTGAGCATGTATGGTACACATATTGATGGCAATGAACTGTCACTGATATTATACATCCTTCCAGCTATA